>JARDXD010000615.1:0-10825 GCA_029218145.1 Aphanocladium album
TGGGCGAAGGCGGGTAGGCCGGCGCTGGATCCAGGTCAGCGACCTGGGTCGCGACATTGCGCCTGGGCCGAATATAAAACATCTGGGCGGCAGATTCGGCGGACAGAAGCTGCACAAACGGCCTGAGGCGAGGCCTGCGGGAAACCCGGGGGGGGTCGACGATGAAGCTGCCCCAGCTGGCGGTACGTCGGAGCGGACGCGGAGGGGGGATGACGGGGGTGCTGTTCCGTCTCGGAGCGTCGCGCTCCGTTGGGTTGGTGCTGCACAATCCGCACAGCAGTGACTGAAAGCTGAGCGGCATCGTGAATGTGCTGGTCGTCTTGCAAGTGGTACTTGTTAATCCGGGGTATGGTGGTACACTTCTGCTAAGAGCGCCACGGTGCAACCGTGGTCTTTAAATAGATTCCACCAGCTTGTTTATGCTTTGAAATTCATGTTATGAATAGCAAGCTCTAGAGCTATGATACACTGTATCACGGAATGATTGCCTGTCCTTCAAGCGACGACGCCTGGTCAGGATGAGAATGCTAATTTGCGAGCAGAACAATACAATAGATAACAGCAACGAAAAATAACAAGAAAGGGATAGTATAGAGAAAGCAAAAGAAATGACGAGAATGAAATGCAGCAAATTTTGCTCTTCACCTTGATCACGACGAGCTGTGTTTGGTGTTATTGGACCGCATTGGCAATTTCCGTTCGTCACTGCAACCATGATACAACGATGTCGTGTCAGGTGCACAACTTCGCATGCTACACTGCATCTGCAGATTCAGCTCGTTACAGCTCCAAACTCTCAACACGGCAGTTCTCACGCCTTTTTTTTTTTCTTGCGTTTTTCATCCTGCAGGTCTTTTGCGTCGTGCAACTCGAATGATGACATGGCCGCCAGCATGCAGCCCGCGTCACACCAACAGCCGGCTGCGAGCATCGCCTTCATGCAACATATAAAAGGGCCTGCCTTTCCATCCTGTTCTTTATTTCACCTACCGCAGACACACCGCCCCTTTCTTTTACGGATACTTGATTGAACGTGGCTCCTCTGTGTCAAAACAAGACAATGACTTTTGAGACAAACTCTTTCAATCACTTTCACTTGTTGCCAGAGGAGAATCCCATCGAAATCTCCAGTGACGAGAGTGACGCGGGTGACGACAGCGCGGGACGCACCATAATTGCCCAGCAAGAGCAGTTTCAGCCGCGCTCTGAAGGTATCTGCGATTCGCGGCGCTCGAAAATCCTGCGCTAAACACCGTTATAGAACCAGAGAAAAGTGTCATTTCAAGAGCAGCCTCTGCCGCATTCCGAGCAGCGATTGGAAACAGTATCCCTTTTCTTTTCATTGAGACAGATTTACGAAAAAGTATACAAATTTCCGGAAACAGAATTTTGGATATTGCCACCGCCTTGGGAGTAAATCTAGACGCTGTTTCGATTGACAGCAATTGTCTGCCAAGTTGGCCAGACCGCGCCTGGGACCCGGAGGTGCAGTCGCTGCACCAAACAATCCAGTCGAGACTCATGGAGCGCCAAAATGCGGAAGAGCTCGGGCCCACCATGCGCAATACGATTGTGAAACTGGGCAATGAGCGCATCGAAGAGGCCCTCCAACTTGGCCTGGAGCTCCGGCACTTGGCGATTGGCGACGACCTGCTTCCTACCTGGCCCGACCGGGACCACGCTTGCGAGTCTGAGGCTGACAATTTTAACTGCAGCGACGACATTACCATCATGGACGTGGATGAGAGCGTCCACAGCGACGACTCGACGCTGCATGGGACACGGGCAGCAGTCGTCGACCAGCTTGAGGTCGAGGCGGGCGCAGACATTCGACCGCAAAGCGCGTGGAATTCGGAGACGGAATCAGACGACGACTGCGAATCGGATCCGGAGCCGGAATCAGATTATGACGACGAAATTAGTCTTTTCAATTTTGTCTCGCAGCAGCCTGTCGTTATCGAACCCGAGGACAACGACGACGACGAGGAAGAGGAAGTACCTCTGCGCAACATTATTCACGACGTTGACGTTTTCGGTGCGTCATTCAACGGTCTTCCCGTTGACTTTGAAGTCTACCTGGCCCAGAATGACCCTGACGCCGAGCAGCTGCCAGAAGTCGAAATGGCAATCGAGGAGGAAGGATTCGAGCACCATCACCATCTCGCCGACGCCGTCGACATTGAGCTCGCCGACAGCGCCATCTACTGGACGGTGACTCATGAGGGAGGGGAGGAGGAGGAGGAACAACACGTGGAGGCGCCTGGTCTGGAAGACGTGCCAGAATACACGACCGAGTCGACGCTGGGCGGGTCTTCCATGGAGCCGGCGACGCCAAACAGTGGCGGGATCGAGACCGAGGCAGAAGTGCCGGCGGGCTGGATCATGATTTAATCTGACATTTACGCAGCGGCGGCCCCGGTTTCGGACTGGTCAGCATGGATTGCGGCGAGGGTTACAATGGTTGCGCAGGTGCAGTCTGTTCTGGAGGGGAAATTGACCAAGGACCAACACGAAGAAGAAGGTATCAAGGGAGAGCATTTTTACTGACACGGATATGAATAATGAATGCAATGAAATTACGCTTTATTCAAGTCATCATATGTAAGAAAAAATGTACCATGTGAAAAATGTCGAGTTAGACAGGCCAAATACCCCCTCCAACACCCACAATCCTGCCCACGACGCTATCGCCTGCATTGTACTGTAGCCAACCGGAACCAGTTTCTCTCTGTCATTAAGACCATAAGCTGATTATATTCAGGCTCTGTTATCGCACCCATTAAACCATCCCGCCATACTGCCAGTGCTGGGGTCCAACGCCACGTAATCCGTGCGTCCGCTGCCAGGCTGCTGCTTTGTGCCTGTAAGCTGCGCGAAGCGAACATTGGTGCCCGACGTGCCAACGCCGGTCGCGATGACACCGACGTGGTTCCAAGCGGGCATTTGCGGATACATGTTGAGCCAGACTTCGACGGATCCATCGATGGGTCGCGTCCAGATGTAGTCGGCCTTGCCGTCGCTGCAGGCTAGATGTCAGTTCTCCAAGGACGGTCAGTAGCTTGAAAGGGAGGGGGATAGCTTACCCGTTGATGTCATAGAAGCTGATGTCTTCGGCGCGTTGACCGATGCCTGAAGCATCGGCTGCTGGTAGCGGCGCGTATCTGTTGTTGGGACCTGTATCTGGACCGTACATATTGCGGTAGATGGTTGTCTTGCCAGTTTCTGAGAGGTAGATGTAATCGTCGCGCTGCAGGCAAATAAGTCAATATTTCAAGAACTTCTGTACAGTTGGTAAATGCACTTACACCGTCACCATCAATGTCGGCAATGCGCACGTGCTTGGCTGGGCCTAGGCCGCTGGCAATCTGACCGATTGGATTATACAAGTAACCACCGTATTGGCTCTCGCCCCCACCGCCCGGCACAAGCAAATAGGCCGTGAGCGCACCAGTCGCAGGGTCCAGGACCAAGTAGTCATCGTATCCATCGCCGTCAATATCGCCAAACCGAACGTGGCTGCCCGGAGCAGCACCCGCTGCAATGGGGTGCCCATTGTTAATGGCAGTCCAGGTGCCGTTGTGGTTCGAAAGAACAGTAGGCGCACCGCTTTGAGGGTCGAGATAGACGTAATCCTCTCCTTGTCCGCCGGTAATGTCTGCGAACCGCAAAAAGTCAATAGCCATGCTGTCGTCGGCGCTGCCGCGGTTGTACCACACATTAAGTGCGCCGTTGTCGCCGACGACGACGTAGTCAGCCTTGCCGTCGCCGTCCATGTCCGCCAGGCGGATGTTGCTGGGCGCCTGCCCGAGACCATCGCTGATGGACCCGGCGCCGCCTTGGTTGATGAAGAGCGGGACGCCTTCGCTGTTTGTGCGCTGGTTGAGGTAGCCGGATATGCCGCCGTCATTGTCCAGGACGAGGTAGTCGTCGCGACCGTCGCCGTTCACGTCGGCAAACACAAGCTTGGCAAAGTCACTCTGGCCGATTCCAGACGATATCCCACCCTGGGGATGGAAAGACACGTCAGTTCCGCCAGGGGAGCCGGTGTTGAGCCAGTGAGCGAGGGAGCCGTTTTTGCCAATGTAGACGTAGTCGGCGCGGCCATCACCATTGACGTCCGCGAATCGAATCGTCTCGAGATTGGCATGAGGCACTCCATAAGCGATAAGACCACCATACTCAAACTTCCAACCATTGTCCCAGCTATTGTCCGGGCCCCTGTTCCAGTAGATGTAGACAGACCCAGTTCTGGCATCGAAGATGAGATAGTCGTCCTTGCCATCTCCATTCATATCGGCCAGAAACACCTTTTGTCCTGGAGCGGCACCACTGGCAATGACTCCGCCGTTGCTGCCAGCCGGGCTCCAGTCTCCCGACAGGTTGTTCAGCCAGCAGGTGACCTTGCCGTTTGCTGGGTCGATCCAGACGTAGTCGGCCTTTCCGTCACCATTCATGTCATGCAGACGCACGTGCGCCTTGTCCAGCCCGAGACCAGCGGCCACCTCGCCCGCCGACTGCCAGCTCTTGCGAAACTTCCAGTCGCCGTTCCTGCCGGGGCCCTGCGCGAGCTTGCCGATGCCTCTGTACAGCGGGTTCGAGTTGCACTTGGCGGGACCGGCTCCGACGGCCCAGCTGCGGAGGTCGCTGTAGCCTCCCTCGGGCCGCCAGTCGATGGGGCTGTTTCCAAAGTTTGGCGCGGGAATGTTGCCGTCGATGCCGCCGTTTTGGTTGGGATCGTCAAGAGCCGGACGGTACGGATCCTTGCCCACGGGAGTCTTGATCCAGCTGCTGGGAATCTGCGTGATGAAGTCGTACCACCAGTTGCCCATGGTCTTGTACCCAACGTCGCTGGGATGCAGGCCATCGCCGAGGATGCCGTTGCCGTACGTCGGGACGAATTTGGAAAAGTCCACGGCAAGCACGTGTTGGCCAGCGTCCTTGCGCTTTTGGACGACACCGGGAATCAGCTTCTGGAACGTCTGCGTCTGGGGCTCCTGATTAGGGTCAGTGGTATCGATGATCATGGCAACCAAGAGGGTTGCGTCTGGGCATTTTCCGATGATCTGGTCAATTAACTTGCCAAGTCGGTCGGCAGCCTGTACGGGATCGTTCCCTTCATGGGAGACGCCAGAATTGTTGTTCATGTCGTTTGTGCCAGCATGGAGCAGTATAACATTTGGTCGCTGATCAAGCGATGGATTGACATTATCCGCAATGAATTTAATAGTCTTTCCGCTCCAAGCCGCCTTTCAATACATATGTCAGCCGCATCGTCCTCAAGTATTGTTACCATTGAGTTGCTAGCAAGCCGACTTACATAGAATCCGTCATCCATGGTGCCACCCGCTTCTGTTCCAGCAAAAACAACTTTATTATCTGGCTTGAACATTAGTACCGCATTTAGAGAACCGGTTAGCTCTTTCGCCTACTGGATAAATTGTCTCGCAATGACCGTCGGTAGCCATCGCCGTCTGAATGAAACTCGCTTCTGTAGCCGACCGTGATTGAGTCTCCCACCGGCAAAATACGAAGCTCGAGGCCATTTGCAATCTTTCTTCCGGACTGCGCGCCCTTGTACTGCAGAACGGTGTTTACACTCACTTCGGCAGCTGGGAGCGCCACTACCGCGGGGAGGACCGCCGCCACCGCCGCCGCAGCCCAATGCAGTTGCATAACGGCGAGTTTATGGGACTCAAAAGGCAAACAGAAATTTATATGGCTGAAATCCAGCCCAGCTTTCTGTGGTGAAGTATCACGGCGACAACACACTGCTGCAAGTCTCATGCAACGAAAAGAAGTCCCCCAGCCGGCAACCTAGGCTGAGGCCCTATTTAACTACGAAATAATAATCGGCTGCCAAGCCGCATGCAAGTTTACCAAGTCCTTGGGTTACAGTCGAGGGTACGATAAATGCGTTGTAAACAGCACTAACAGGTTTATTGCCAGTCTAGCAAATTAGTTACATCGTTCGTGCTCACTCCGATAGGTCGGCGAACTGCCGATGTAGGCTAGTGCAGCGGAGGATTTTTGCTGGACGGGTCGGAGGATCACCAGGATAATTTACTTTTTTGTGTGAAAACCGCGTGACATGCTTCCGGAAAACAATAGTCAAGACTGAATCCCAGAGCCCGATCCTGAACCCGGGCCACGAGGCTGGGATACCCGCAGATACCTTTACACTAACGAAGCACAATAGAAGCGACGCCTTGGGACAGGCTCGGTGCTCGTTGCTTCCAACTCGCTCCTGGTTAAGAAACAATCCTATGCAAGGCCAGATATCTAGAGTCTCTTTTCGGTTCCGATAATAGCTCATGCATGTATCTATGGAGTTCATGGTCACATGAGGCTGAAGAGATATTGGAGTGTTGCGTGTTACTGCATCGAGAGAGGGGTAACAATTAGCTATGGCTTGAGCTCGGCCCGAATCCCTGTCACCAGTCTTCAACTTTCGGCCGAAAGGCCACCAGGATGACCCAGAATACGTTTTTCTATAACCAACTCCCGCGTGAATCCATTTGCCAACCTTTAGAGTCAAAGCAACTTGGCCCTCCTGAAACAACAGTGGCAGGCGCTCTCCCTCCGCCATCGTTTGCCCGACTTTCTTGATTCACCAATGACACAAAATCCTTATCAAAAGGAAAGCGAAACAAACAAAACAAAAAAAAGCTGAACAACTCTCATTTTTCACCTCGTTAGATTCTTTGGCGAGTTCCAGACTTTGCAATGTACTCCATTGTGGCGTTTCTCAGCGCAATTCTCTCCGCAGATCGATCTGGTCCATCGCGAAAGCTGTGCGTTACCCCACAAAGTACACCGCTCAGCCCAGGGTAGTATTCATTTGCTTTGTCAAACTGCTCCTTGAGCCCCGCTTCTTGCTTTTCTCCAGCGCGGCCATCTCTTGCGCCTGCTGGCTCAGCACATCCAGTAAACTCTCGGCCGGGTTAATCGGGATGCTGCTCGTGGTCGGAGTGAAGACGGGGGTGCTGCTGCTGCTGCTGCTGCTGCTCGTGGTTAGAGTTGGCACGGGACTGGCCATGATCGTCTGATGCGGGGTTGCAGTTGCACCTCTTCCAAGGCCAAATTCTTTTCGAATCTGCCGATACGCAGGTGCCATTTTGCGGGGAAGATCGTCCAGGCGCATTGCATGAATTCCGTGCATTACCCGGAACCACTCGCGCTTCATCATGATTTCCCTGCCAAAGATGGCCTGCGTCACGATGGCATCAAGCGCTGTCGCAGTGTCCAGACGGGGTGTTTTGACGAGAAAATGATTCGATGGTATGAGTGTTGTCAACGTAAATTTAATTCGCGGCTTGTATTCCTCGAGGTAGGCTAGCCGCTCGTCGAGAGAAAGATGCGGCTCAACTTTGTCACGCATGTAGTTGATGACTTCCAAAGCCATCAGCACAAGGCTCAAGGAGGAATCCATGACGCCCGTAGAATTAAACAACGAGTATGCGGGTTCAAGCTGGTGCATCTCAAGGGCAGCCAGGCTGCTGTGATGAGTTCGATAAAAAGGCAACGTTGTGTGGAAATTTGACGCGTTTGCAAATGAGGTGTAGTAGCGGCGATAGTGAATGTGATTGCTACGTGCGGAGGCTGTGGAGCAAACCAAGAGCGTTTGCACACGGACGGATCAAAAATAGAATGAAATTCTCGTTGGATATTTTACTTAAAATTTCATTCTAGCAATACAAGTGATGGGGAGATGCTCTGTATTTGTAGCGAGAACAGGCTAAAGCCATGCCAGTTTGATTTGATTGTCCTCGAGGCATACAAAGAAACGTCAGACAAAGACACGGCCCTCTCTTAAACAATCATTCTTCATTTGAGTATCCGGTTCAAGCCGAGTTTCTCCTCAACCTTAAACTTTCTATCATCTGAGGAGTTTTTGCTCAGCTGGACTACGCTTTTGCGGCATGGCTCACCAAGTAGCAATATGCAATAATTCATTCTCAAGAAAGGGTCGGTGATGCTGGATACCCAAAAGTTACCTTTGAGTTATTGTGTGCCGTAGTAGTCTCATATGCCAGGGCAGAAGAAGAAATGTAACCGTTGTTTCAACAATCCGGCTTCCGCCGTCAAGTCTACCCGCCGTTCACTGAAGCAACGGTTCCTCTCGACATGCGCCTGTGTGTAGCGGAGCAGTCTTCCGTATGGTTGTGGGTACGGGCAACCAGGACAGGCTGACAGCCCTGGCCTAATAAACAATGGTTGGGGGCAGGTGACACGCTAAAAAAAGTGTTGGCGGTAAAACTATGAAAAGCCAAGATTATTGATGAGTGTGAAGGGAGAGTGTGGTCCAGGGCTTCGCCAAGCTGCACGAGTCATCCGCGATTGATAAGATGTGGTTGATTAGATTAATCTCGGAGCCTCAGCGTACCTGCTCTGCCCCGGTTTCCCGCTGCACGCGGCAAAGCATTACAAAAAAAGTGGGGAATGAAGAATAAGAGCAGAGAGCAAAGGGGAAACGAATTCTTTGAATAAAAATGGGTAGGGGCCCCAGTCTCTGACCTACAAGAACTACTTGGTCGAGACGGAAAAGCACATCCAAGAGGTCGCCAGGGCACAGGGCGTGCTAGTTGTGGGAGGCGGCGCTGTCGGTATTGAAATGGCGGCCGAGCTCAAGTTGACGAATCCCCATGTCAAAGTGACACTTGCTCACTCCAGAGACAAACTGTTGTCCTCGGAAGGCCTGAGTGACGAGTGTAGTAGAGATGTATCTCTGGAGCTTCTCAAGGATTCTGGCGTGGAGGTGCTGCTGAACCACCGCCTCGAGAGCCATACGCCCATTGAATCAGCAGACGGCATGAAAAGATATCGAGCCAAATTTACAAACGACGCTACTATTGACGCCAACGTCGTCATCGAGGGGGTTTCTCAAAGCGTTCCTGCGACCGAGTTCCTTCCTGCAGAGGCCCGGGATGGTGATGGCAGAGTCAAAATCCAGCCCAAGTGAGTGTCGATATTCAAACCGACGTCAATCAGAGCTGACCTCGACAGTTTGATGCTACCCGCCGATATACCAAATGCCGAGTTCCACTACTGCGCTGGCGACGCTACGAAATGGTCTGGCATCAAGCGTTGCGGCGGCGCGATGCGTGCTGGCCACCTTGTTGCTGCCATGAATATCCACCAGCATGTTCTTCAGTCTCTAATAGGCCACAGTCCCAAGTATGAACGGTTGACTGAAATACCCCCCCATGATTGTCCTGGCAGTTGGCAAAAAGGCTGTTGCGTCTGGCCCACATGGAACGAACGCAGGAGAGGATGTTATGCAGAAGTTCTTTAGCACAGATCTTTATCTGGCTGGTAAGTAATGCGAAATTCGTCCTCGGGATGTGAGATGAGCTAAGAGAGGTTTAGGATGTTGGAAATGGATGGGGATTAAAGTGCGCAGACATCACGATCAATATTCGCAACCTCTGGAATATGGTCCCTCCGCTCATTGATACAGTAGCACACGAGCCCTGAACACAGCAGCAACAGAATAAAGACAAATATCACAAACAGATGACGTGACTACGTTTAAGACATCATTGTTGGGATGACGTGTATCCCAACCAGCTTCGAAGGACATGCACGGTGCAAGGGCAGAGCGAATCAATACCACTGCAAATTGTGCTGTAAGTCCTTCTTGTTGGGTTCTATCTAGTGAGGCAGAAGGCCAGCTAATTATCTATCAAGTGCGTTAAACAAATCAATCAGTCAACCATTAATTCCTCAGGCAACAGCCGTGGCGGTGACGTTCCCGTCATTGCCTCAATTTCGGGACGGGTAGCTGCGCTAGCCATGGCGGGCTGCGCCGGGGCTTCCGGCCGCCACAGGCTCGAGCGGCTTGATCAACTACCTGAATTGCCTTTACAGGCGCAACAATCTTAAGAAAAATTCACGCCATCTTCCCACAAAGGTAGCTCTGTGCCTCGCCTCTTTCGCTTGACCTTGGTGACGTGTAGGGTAGTGTGTTGCTGGTGTTCCAGCTCGATTCGACAATGCGCATCAACTTCACCAGCAGAAATGCAAGTGGGGGTATTGAAAATTATTGTAAAAGCCTATAAATACACGCTAAAATCAAATCAATGAATTGGAATGCTTTTCATTGCTGCGGCTTCCTTTCCCGCAGGTCCTCCACAAACGCAAGCCGATGGCGGTTGTCATCAACCACGCGCGCATACTCCAGCAACAGTCGCCAGACGTACAGCTTCATGTCCTCATCGCGGTAGACAGCGTTGGCCCAATTTCTGCTCTCCGTCGCGATGACCTCGGCCTCGGCGTCGTGGCCGTTGAGGAAATAGTGCATCACGGCGTAAATGTCCTTGTACGTCATGTCAAACGGCACAAAGTGCACCCAGGGAACCATGCGATCGTCGTGCCACTCTGTGTAGATGGTTGACTTTAGAGGCATGCTCGTGGACTTGAGGAAGGCGCGCCAGCGGGCGCTGTACGAGTTGCCGTCCATGTCGGCCAGGTACTTGTACTTGTACTGCTTGCTCATGGGCATCTTCTTGGCGACGTCCATGAAGTCGGACGTGTACGGGCAGGTCGCGTCGAAGGGTTTTGGCGGCGGCTTGGGGAAGCACTCCATGTGCACAAAGGCGACGTCGGAAAACTCAGACAGCCAGCTGCCGATGTTGCCGCCCATGGAGCTCGGCAGAGAGTAGTTGGCCGCCGACAGCAGGTCAAACGTCGGGTGCGAGGAGGGGGTGCCCTTTTCAATGTTGGCCACGTTTGTGCCGTTCATCATGCGCACCCACCGGTGGCGGTGAAAGTGCCACCAGTTGTCGGGCTTGTTACGACCGCCAGAGGCGGTGCCGCGCCACATGAG
>JARDXD010000667.1:0-10803 GCA_029218145.1 Aphanocladium album
AGTTGTCTGAAGACGAAATGTTTTCTGCCTGCTTGCCATATATGAGGCATGCGCGACCACCTGTGGTGCCAAGATACTCGTGGTGGTCGTTGACATGTTCAGAAGCTGCTCGAGGGATACAACCAGACAGGCTGATGAATTAAAACGTAGAAAGAGCAAAAAGACTGAGCAGTGTGATCAATTTAAGTAAATAAAGAAGGTCAGAGCATCTCTTCAAGAATGCCTGGTTAACAAGAGTGCAATGATGAAACGCAGTTTCTGTCACTGGTTCCCACTGAATAACATTGACACTATCGAATGACGATGCTTTGCAAATCAATTTTCCGTACCCGTACACTGCACCGCACTTACAGGAGCGGCAACCTGAAGATGCCTCCAACCTCGGCAGCTACTGACAAAATGGGGGCTAGTCTTCCCGCTGGCTATGTGCTGATCGCCAATTTGTCCAGGCAAGAATCTCAGCCTCGAGTTCTTCAGAGGTCACAGCGGCAAGCTCGTCGGGCTCGTCGAATTGCCCATCCGACTCCCATTCTCGACTCGGCTTTTGGGTGTCCTCGGTGTCCTCGGTGTCCTCGAAGCACACGCATGCCCCAACATCGTAGTAAAAAGAATATTTGAACGTGCCGCAGATAGCTTGACCGCTACGACCGTCGTTGGCGCGACTGTAGTGGATAAGAACGGAATAATCCCCATCATCAGACTCTTCAAATGTCATGTGAAACTCATAGTCGCCTCTAGAAAGTTGCGGTAGTCTGAAAACCTCGTAAGACGCTGCCGTCTTGATGCTCGTCGTGCCAGCTTCCTGCGGCGCCGGGCAACAGATGACGTATCTTGCTAGGTCTTCGGAGTCGAGGATCGAGATTCTGGCTTTGACGCTTGAGCCGCTTCTCCAGACAATTGACGGTGAGCTATCATCGTCTTCCATGCCTCGTATGCCGAAGCAAGCTGTCTGCATGAATTCGGTTACGGTCGCGGCGTCGAGAACGGCTGCCGCCGCACCAAGAGCCATGCTTCCCGTGCTAAGACACAATTAGTACGCATGACGCTCAAAAGCGTAGAAGAACCCACGTAGTGGCATAAAACCCAGAATTTTCAGGGTTATGAAACGCGAAGCCCTGATCTTAGACCAATCTCTTTAGACCCCTCCTGACGCTCGTGTGTCGAAAGCCGACCCCATTTAGTATGACTTCCGTGTTCGTGGCGTCATCATCATTATTTTCCTCCATTTTAGCATTTATCAACCCCTTCTCAATCGTCTCGAAGATTTTCGAGAAGCATTTGAGGTACATTCTCAGCGCTTCTTCTGCATGGAAGGGAATTTCGTGGACCACGCCGCCCGAACTGGCGGTCGCGAGGATCGTGAAAGCACTGCCACCTACCACGACACGGCAAGTCTCCTGATAACTGGCCATAAATTGTGCGTAAATCTCTTTGCGCCTGTATTCAGGTATCTGATCTCGGCTGGCTTCGATGTAGCGTCGTACTTTCGCTTCGACAAGTCTTTCGTGAAGTCTCATGCCGCTGTGGACAGCTACCAGGACGACTAATCAGTATGACAATAGGCGATTAGGAGGTTGGAAACAGAAATGAGCCTTACATATATCATTACACTTAGTGAGCAAGTGAAATTTCCGGGGGTTTGTGTGGGGTGACTCGATATAAATACTGCTGATATTCTAAGCCAGCTAGTTAACACAGGAGACTCCGGCTCCAAGGGCGTCGAAGAAGTCACATATACTTACCAAGGTGTAACGACCCAAATCTACTAAAATAATCTTCCCAGGTTTGGTGTGCTGCGGTCTCAACATATTCATGCGAGAGAAAATGAGATGCACGATCGCCTCGGATTCATGCATGAGGATAATGTTTCTCCATGGCAGCTTCCAAGCAATTTTCACGCAGGCCAAAAAGTATTTCTGCGTCCAAGCATTCCAAGTGGATGGAAATGTTGCGACCAGCTTCGTGATTTTGCACCAGTTGCCCACAGCTTTCTCTTGGGCGGCATGTTGGAATTGGTCGAGGAAGGCGATGAAGGCATCTTCTAGATGTCTGGCAACGCCAACCTTCTCCTCTTCCATCAAGTTTTCGAATGACACAAGAAAGTCGTCGATATCAGGGACGCCGTCCCTGATACCATGCGCATAACTTGGGGAGCCAGACATCTCCTGACGCTTCAAGATGTACATCAACGGTGGAACAAATACGACCGGCATTCTGTGGTCGCCCATGCCACCAATTACAGAAGTTTCCAGGTTCAGTTCTGCTCCCTCGATCGATATTTCCTGATTTTGAGGCAAATTGGACAATTGAAGGAGTTCCGGATCTCCATTCCGCACCAGGCATACCTCGCCGCCGGTGGCGTGAAAGCTAAAGGCTGCGAAACTTGAAAGTGTTAGTTTTCTAGCTTTCTTTACTTTTTGGAGGGGATTAGAATGGTTGAATCTTTACCAGCTCTCCATGGCGGTGATGGTGGATGAGACCTGGGGCAGACCAATGGCTGCCGTCTTCATAGACTGAAGCAAGTTGAGTCGTGGCGGATGCCTTGAAACCAAGTGGCAGAAGCACTACTGCTAGTGATTATTTGTCGTGAAGATGGGCTAGATAGGAGAGGAGTATTGAGAAGTGAGCGACTGACTACAGAGATTGGCGAACAGGCGGGATTTTCGCTGGTCTTATATATCAAAGCAAGTGAGCCTTGCCACCCTTGAGGTTTGGCTATTCGGGCAACCCGACCTGATCGAAAAGCAAGACAGAAAAGCAACAGCAAGTCACAATGCAGGCTGGCATGAAGTGTTAGCTAACTGTCCTGTGGGTTCACCAGGCACTTCTTCCATGGCAGCATAAACAAGTTGTTGACCCACACCTTCCAAAACTGCGCACACTTGTGCGGAGGGGATGTGTGCGAAGTACGCTGGTTCTTTCTTTTTTCTCTTTTTTCTTTTATTCTTTTTCGTATTCTTCTACTCTTCTTTTTCAATTATTATTTTCTTTTATTCTTACTTTCTTTTGTTCTTCCTTTTTTTCGAATACATGTGACATATATGTACACTTATTTGGCAACTAGACGATGTACATGTAATACCTCAATCGCGTAGGCGGCAAGCTATGCTTCTGTATATGACAGGAAACTTTCTCTCCTTTTACGAGAGCTGCAACTAGTCCCAGCCCTCTATTATGCCTGCTCTCGCGAGAAACGATACCCCCGGCTAGGTACCGGGTTGGCGGCCGCCTACCTGCGAGGTGCGCGCGGCCGGTCGACGCTACTGCTGGGACCGAGTGCGGCAGAGGGGGTTTTTATTAAAATTAGAGGATTTTTATTGAAGTTAGAGGAGGGGAAAAAAGAAAAGACAGAAGCAGAGTATGAAAATAAAATGGAAAGGGGAAGAAAGAGAGAGGCCTGTACTTCTTTCATTTCTTCCTTCCCTCTCTTGAAACATGTTGATGTTCATGTGCCAAAAAAAAAACTGGATCTCTGGCACCTAAAAGGGTAGATGAGATGATGCCCCTGTCTATTTTTCGGCTAGGCCCCTCGGTGGCCACCCGAGGGGGGGGGCCAGATCAAAAAACTAACTAGCTAGTTGCCTCGCTGCTTAACAGGGCCATCGTTCTTGTTGGAGTTCTCAGCACTATCCTAAACCTTTTTGAAGATATGACACGTCACAGCACATGGGGTCATAGTCTTGTATATGTCCGTCACCTTCCATACAAAGCGACAGGCTGTTTCTGAATGGGGCATCGGACGGGATTCATGGGTTTCCCACTCGCAATGGCCGATACTGCTTTCTTTTGGAGGGGGTCCTCTCCAGTGGCGCAGGCACGGGATGGTGGTGCAGCATGACCAGGACCGTGTTACTAGAGTGTGGCATTATGAATGGAGGTGTAATTGGGTGCCAACTGGGCGGAAGTGGATGGCAAAGACTGCCAGATTTGCATGGAGAAGCCCCTACTAATTGGTCGGCGTGCGTGTTCTGCCCTACGTGTACTCCATCCGAGACAAAGCAAAAAAGAAAAGAAAGAAAAGAAAAGAAAAGAAAAGAAAAGGAAACTGATGCCGCACACCTGCAGCACACCTCCTTGTTGGTGACGAAAGAAGCTGCACAGGTACAACGGACTGGCCAGCCACAAGCTATTTTGGGCCCTTGCAACTTCGCTGGCCCCACTGGCAGCCGCTCTCGAAGGAGTGCAAGGAAACGCCACTTACAAAAGGTGTGTACACGCTCCTTGACAGGCTCGAAATTCGCAGCTTCGTCGGAGCGGTCAAGAAGATCCTGGACTCAGGTAAGGGTGTTTCGTGCTTTTTCAGCAGCTCCTGACGTCAAGTTTTCCGCACCCCATGCACCATCGTTTTCACAGCCTTGTGAACGTTTTGGCACCAGGGGCCATGGCAAGGGCGCAGCGGAATGGCTTGCAGGTTGACGTCGTGTTGTGTCACCACCAAAGTTCTGTCCCCCCCCCCAGCTTCCATGGTCGCTCTTTTTTTTCTTTTTTTTTATATCTGTTGCGAAAAAGCAAAGCAAATAGCCGCACGCCCATGCTTTGTGTACTCAGCATTGCTTTTGTCACCATCAACCTTCTGATGCATGGGCTCCACAGCTCTGCGTATCAGCGGCGGTGGCGCCGCAGCCGGGCGTACTCCGCTTGTCTGTTCATTTCAGCCTTTCTACATCCATGTGCGCCCAAGCCGTTGGCAACCAATCGGAGCTTACCAGCGAATTCAAGTCTGTGCGGTGTAAACGAAGCAGTTCTCCAGCCACGTTGTTGTAGCGTCAGATGGCACTCACTTAACTCCAGGCGGCACCTTGACCTGCATAGGCAAATGACTTCGGACCAAGGAGCTGCCTGCCATTACTGCTGGGAAAAACAATTCCGCCGCTGTAACTATGCAAAACGCGCAGTCAAATCCATTGGGAGGGATTGTCGCATGCTACTCTGTAGCGGAACCCACAGCGCATTACAATAGACGGGTGAAAGATCACCAACTAGATTTCCTTGGATCCCACTGCGCGTCGCAGCACAGCTCACGAACTTTAGCAAAAAGGATCAAACAGCAGTGCTTTTGACAGCGGTGGGGAATAAATGCTCTCTCGACTGGGGTGAGTCAGGCCAATGTGCCTGGACGTGGGCGTGACTGGGCACGAGTCTCCCAATGATGCAGGTCGGCCAGAAGCCATTTGTTCTGGCCGGGGGAGGTGTACCGGCCGAAAAAGGCCCAGGCCTGTTTGCACACATTCGTTCACTTCAATTTAGCGGTGTAACCAGAGCCCTTCAGCTCTGCGGAAGGACTCGCCACGCCACTTGCTCCCAACGTTTCTTGTCCCGGAGCCTCCCAACAAGCACTGGCAAAAGAAATAGCTGAGCTCAAGAGCAAAGTCGAAGACACAGGCATGCAATTTCTTGCCCTTCGCCGCGGGCCGAGTTTGAGACCTCGCTACCTAAATCATGCGTTGACCCTCTTGCACGTTCCTCGGCAGTTGGCTTCGCCGCTCATTGTCACTCTTACTTCCGACGAGCAATTCCAGAAAGACGGCTAATGTTAAGCACTTTTTGCAACCTGAGGAGTCGATGAACCCATATTTTCGGGCTTCCTTGATTGTTTAAAATCTTTTTTTTTGTATCACTTCATTTTAATCCATTGGGTATGATACGTTTTGAATGCTCTTTTCTATTCATTTCCATGTGTCTCTGTTTTCTTCTTTTGTATTCCGTGGATTACCTGAGCATGCGACAGTGCGTTGTTGTTGCAATGAAACACTGTCAGTGCAGTTCTGGAGTGACAAAAGATGCTGAGACACCAGTTGCTGCACTTGGCCACATTCTCATCCAACAAAGGAAAGAAAAGTTCGACATCATTCCATCCCTTGGCACTCTACAGCTTGCCGATTCGCCTGCACCAGTGTGCACGTTGCTACCGGAAAGAGCTCGAGCCAGTGCTGTTGCGTGGCCCCGCGCGCGCCACGAAATTACCAGGAGGGGAGCTGAGAAGAACAAACACCAAAAAGTAAAGTAAATAAGGAAAGAAGGCAATGTGAGGCTGACTGTCTCAATGAGAACCGGCGGAACAGGGGGGGAGGGGCTCCACGCCGAGCTTGACGCCGAGCTTGACAGTGATGCTCCTGTCCCGAAATGACTCTGCTTGGATGCTGGACGAAGGTACGACTAGGCCAATGCCATTTAGCGCAAAAAGAAATCCCAAATTATGTATACAATGTTCAAGGATGCCAAGGCGCTTCGATGGCTAATGCTGACTAGACCCTGACCTCTAACTATCCACCTAATCTATGCAGTGGGTGGGAGACGACTTGCGACAGCAGTGGACGCTGAACTGAGGCCATCACAAAATGTGCAAGTGGCCTACAGGCAGCATGAACACGACCACGGCCGCTCTACCAAATCCTATGAGCTCATTCTTCTGGAATACTAAATATCTTGAGATTAAGCTTTCTCTGCGAAAGTAGATGCTTTTTTTATTTATGCTGGAGAAGGAAACAAATGCCACACCACCTTATCGAATGCCCTCTCCAATACTCAACTGGAGGGGAAGGCGACGGGAGGTAATTGAGGGATCTGGCCTGTGGATGCAACAATCAAATGAGAATCGAGAACAACGCTAAGTAAAAGCATTGATTTAATGTAAAGAACAAGGACGCTGTCATTTGCATCACTCTTGAGTTTTGCAATTTACAAAGGTGGCTCGATCCGGTGGCTTGTTCATTTCTGAATCAGCCGTCACGATGTTTGAGTACAGCAAAGGTGCTGAGCCGCTTGGAAAAGACGCTTCGCGTTCAGAGTACAGAGATTCGAAGCAGGAATTTGACTGGGAGACTCCCTGCAATATTTGGCATATCAGAATCGATTTAATAGCTCCACCTACTCCTTTCAGATCCCGGCCACAAACATGATGCTCAGCTTGAATGGGAGCTTCGACACACAAAAATGCAGATTCGAGTAATATACTGCTGAACTGAGAAAAATGGAGAAGATATGGACTCTACTTTAAAAAAATTGATTGGCATGTCTACGGCTCAGGTATGTCACATGTCGTAGGGGGGGGCAACGAGTTAGGTTGAGCACACTTTGGAGCTATCTAAGAACAGCGTCTACTGTTGAACAGTTTTCAACACAAAACAATAACTTTTAGCAGCCTATTAACGATATCGTCTTTGCACATACCCTCCCTTCGTGTCAAACGGCCAAGAGAAATAAAGAAAGCAAGAAAGTAAAGGAAGAAAAAACAAAGAAACAAACCGACCGATGAGTGCGTTGGTGATTGCCCTACAGAGGCAACGGCGGCTGTCTCAAGTGATGAACGTAGCGTGCGATTTTCGTAGCCAAGCAACTTCTTGCACGTCGTCATTGGGTTCATTTACAGCACTTGACTGTTCGCCCTGCTGCTGTTCCGCACAGTCTTTCCCAGGCACCGTCTCCACCATCAATGACGAAGAAGACGACGGGTGAGAGCCCTGCGTACGCTGGCCATCCACTAAAGCACTGGCGTTGTGTTCCTTGCCGATGCTGTGAACGCTCGGTGCTGAAAGCGGTGAGGAAGCCTGTCTCTTGCGCCGCCGTATCTGCTTCAATTTTCTTGGGGCTCCGGAGACCTCCATAACCTTCTCGAAAGTATTTGAGCTTGGGATGTGCTCTATAAATTCCGATGTTTCAGCGATTGCGACCATTTTATCCTCCCTCGAACTCGTCCGTTCTTTCAGCTCGGTTTGCAGTCTTGCTTCTAGCTCGGGCAGAGGCAGATGGACCTCGAGAAAATCCCGACAGTTGCCTTCGTTGGCCTGGGCACAGGCTCGACGCCTGTTTCGCCGGCGATTGGGACGCTTGTCAATGTCGTCGAAACAAACGCGGGGGCCGCAGTCATAATAAATGGGAAACTCGTAGTTAATCCCCACGTTAGTCTCACGCATTGATTCCTTTGTGAACCAAATTCTGACTAAATCAGATCCCGTAGGCGACTGAGAAGGATCCAAATACTCCATGCGAATGTGGTAGTAACCCATTGTTAGGCTTCGTGGCAGTGCAGTGACTTTGTATGCCGATCCCCCGTCGATACTTGTGGCATTGCAAGCCTCAGGTACTGGGCAGCATGTAATGTATCTCTCGGCGCGTTGAGGGCCGGGGAGGTACACGCGTGCTGTTCGAGAGATACCATTGTCCCAGATCACGACGTCAGGTTTACTACCGTCGCTTGATTGTTGAACGGCAAAAGCAGCCATTTGCATAAATTCCTTGACTGTCTGCGCGTTCAAAAAAGCGCAGGCAGCGCCGACAGCCACATTTCCTGCTCTTATGCCGAGTAAGTAAATGACATGCCAACCAAGGACAGGCAATTGACTTACTGTTTTGCATCCAGGGAAAATTGTTTGGAATCGCGATGGAAAAAGCCGTGATCTTTTATTTTCTCTTTGACCGCTGTTATGAGATGGATGTTTCTGAATGAACCACCGGTGAGCACCACCTCAGTCGACCGAGGCTCACCATATGCTGTTACTTGGTCAAAATGACGCGACACAGCCTCCATCGCCTTACCAAAACACTCTTGGTGCAATCGACTGGCTTCTTCTTGCTCGAACTTGACTTCGAAGTAGCTTCCAGACGTTGGGACTGCGTGGATGAAAAACTCTTGCCCCTGTACTGTCATTCGTTTGCTGCGATAAGAGTCCATGAGCAGTGTAAAAACTTCCCGCTCCTTGTCTTCAGCCACTTTCAGCTTTCCTGAATCGAAGTCTTGGAGAATTCTGGCCGCGACGAGTGAGGCATGAAGTTCCAACCCCCCGTGTATACCTAAGGTGGAAAAGTTGAGCAAGATAAACCAGTTGTGAGGATATATAGAAGGCCTGATTGAACTTACAAATATCGTTTTCCATTCCATAAACAGAGAAACGCGTTGGATCTGAATAATGCAGCTTGAAAAAGTAAGTGTTGATGTTCTTCCATCTACGGTTAGCGGTGTACTTCTACTCAAACTGCGTCTCTGCGTGACTTTACCCACCAATGTATGGCCTCCAAGGTCTATCAGAACCAGAATCTTCGGTCCATTTCCGGCCAATAGCAGGTTTGGGCATCGGTTCAAAAGCAAATTTGCAATAGCTTCGGATTCGTAGATAATGTCTACGTCTCCAGTGTCCATATTCCAGACGGTTGCTAGCCTCACAGTGTAATAAGCCTGCATCCACTGAGTCCACGTCGAAGGAATGGTTGCAATCAGCCTTGTTATCTTGAGTTGTTGCATTTCAGCTTTGATGCGAGCTTGCTCCTCGATCCTCTCCAGAAGATGCATGAGGGCGCGCTCTATACGCAGGATGGCTTGCCGCTTGTTCTCCTCAGTTGTAGCATCATAGCGTCTGAAAAAGCTTTCAACCTGGGGTATATCTCTTTTCGTGTCGGTTTCGTATCGGCTTCGGGGATTTTCGAGGCGAAGTTCCAAAATCTGAAGAACGTAAAACGAAAACTTGAGCGGCAATACCTCGGCGTCATGGCGGACAGTTGGTGGCTTCTCGTTATCGAATTGGAACGGGTAGACGGATGCTCCAAAATTGACATCGCTATCTGAGCGGGAAGGGTCACAGAAGTTGTCTGAAGACGAAATGTTTTCTGCCTGCTTGCCATATATGAGGCATGCGCGACCACCTGTGGTGCCAAGATCAAGGCCAATGGCGCTAGAGAGTGTTAGCCGTGGTTCGCATTGTCGAGGAAGTGTGCAGCAACATACGCTTCGTCTGGACCTAGGTTTCCATTGCTCTTTCCTCGATTCCCAATAATTGGCATACTTCGGATAGCGGAGCTAACAGTGTAGTCAGGTAGACGAGGTGCGGCCTAGATTGGGCGAGGAAAGACGAAGCAAATAGGCTTGAACCGAAGGCGGTAGGTATGGCAGACTAAAGCCAAATATATAGCACCAGAGTTAAGCAGACTGGTTGCATCTTATATAAATTTCCTGATGGGAGATGCTCACCTACCATGTTGCGAACACTGATGTACAGTTTGCCAAGATTAGTCCCGGAACCCTCAACCTAGGCTGGTGTGACAGGGTAACCGCCACCAGCGCGGGAGATGCGGGAGATGTGGAGAAGAGAGAATAAAAAAATAACAAAAGGGTCGGAAACTGAAACGGGCCAGACTAGCGTGGAAGATGATGACTGACAGAAGAAATTATCTGGATATGCAGCAACGCCACAACAAGCCTCTCCTAGCTCCTCTCGTAAGTGGCCTCGACAAGCTTGCTCCGGTTCGGCCTGGACAGTCCGTTTTCCAACAGGAAAATACGCCAGACAATATGCGGCCAGGCCATGCTATTTTGGAAGCTTCGGAGCAAAGGCTTTTTCTTGGCTGCAAACATCATGTATTCGCCTCTCTGTAAGACTAAAATTAACAATGTAGCAAAGCTACAGGTGGTGGCGATTCGCCTACTGGCAGGGCATACTCCAAAGTAGGAAACATTTTTGAGGCGTTGCACCTGATCTGCATGGCCCTTGCAGAGCGACCACACAGGTGCTTTCACCACAAGTTGTTGTCGGGAAGAGTACGCCATGCAATTGCCGGCTCTGTTAGACAGCGGTCGAACAAGGGTGGGAGCACAGAGAGGACTGGTGGGCGGCGAAGGCCAATGCCCAGTGGGGGGAAATTGATCCTTTTTTTTCTTTAATGCAGCGAAACGATTGCGTTCGGGCTGTCTAACTTGGTAATGGAGGTGCAAACCTGGCAGCCATGTGGCTTGACAACCTTGCTGTGCCTGCTTCCTCCCACGTCCATGCAGTGTATTTCTTTGGCATCGGGGAGTAGTACCAGATCTCGAGC
>JARDXD010001752.1:0-10793 GCA_029218145.1 Aphanocladium album
ATATTAAATAATATCATATAATATTCTTAGGTATTCAAAGGCCTGAATGTGCAAAGTTATAGTTTACTCAAGCAATATTGTATTGCATACAAAACTCTACTTACTTCTAAAATCTATCTACAAGGCTATCATCAGATTTCATACCTGCAGACTGTGTCAAATACCTGGTCTGCCAATTCACGGACAATGATGGTGTTGGTGAGAGAGCCGGGATGCTTTAATCTTAGCCCAGAACTAAAGCTATCAACACTATGTTTTAGACGGCGGAGGCATTGTTATTTTGATGCCTGCGCATTTTTCAGAACATCACCTACAGTGCAGATGGTCAATGTGTCTACCCCTCGTCGGCCCCGTTCAGTTTGAAATATTGCGACACGATGCATGCTGCAAATAAATGCATCAGGAACACATCTTGTCTTCTGCAAGCACATATACCCAGCACTTTGCTCCAAGTTGACGATTGCGTCGATGGTTTGTGTGAATGGGGCAATCATGACGTTTCTGCCACTGTCTTTCCCAGCCCCAAAACTGTTGTCCGTCCCCTTCTTATCAGCGATTGAAACGCGTAGCGAGGCTCTATATGAGAGGACCTAATCTGGCAGATGCACGTATATACGTGGAAATCGAAAAAAAAAAAACACTAGAGTCTCATATAAAGAACTTCGCTTTATTGTTTCTGCCAATATTGCTTTAGCTCTGGGTGCTCCTTAAGCAGCGTCGTCTTTGATACACAGTGTACCCTTTTCCAACGTGCGCTAACTACAATGCAGTTCACCGGAAGTTATCACTACGGAACGCAGGACGTGCTGTTGCCCAGATTCGGCAGAGAAATTCATCTACCTGAGACATTGCGCTCAAGTAATCGCCATGTACAGTGCTGTCGCCCTCGGTTCAATTTTAGATACCCTATATCGCTTACTTCGCGCTGGTAGTGCTCCCTCACCGGACTAGCCTGTCCACAGCCTCATGATTCTAGATCGCGGCAATACCCTTCGGCATTTTGAAAGCGAGCCCTGACATGGCTGAACTCTTTCAACTCCTCTGATGTGATGCTAGCTGCTGCCTTGTCTTTCATTCAAATGCTCGTGGCAGAATGCAAAGCTTCGATGTCATGTCCACATATAGTTGTTTTTCCGCCCATGTAATCCAAGGCCTAGTGGCAATAGTGATTTATCAGCCGATATGCGACTTGCTGCTTCCAGTCTCGTCTCTATCGCGCCGTCTGCGCTCCTCCAGGTCACTGCCAGTGAAAAGACCGCATGGCTTGTATTCGTCCCCAAACCTCTTCTTATATTTCCGGTCACTGACTCCGCTCTCCTCTTTCTGGGTGCTGTAATAATGTGAAACTGTCGCTGATGATTTCCCAGGATCATGTCGGCCTTTCGCGCCACCGACGTTTCCCCTCCAGCCGGGTTCGAGAGAAGCGCTGCTATGCTCGGAAGGGCTCATCGAGACTTCAGACCTCGGGGTGGGAATTCCCTCAGGCCATTCTGAATGCTCAACAGTGAGGGCGTTTCCATTGTCTCGCACGCGAGGGCCAGAAAACTTTGACAGCCGCTTCTTGCTAGTTTGTTGTGGACCTAGATCGATTCCTGTGGCGGACGACTGAGGAATATCACAAGACCTTGGGGAGCCCGGCTTTGGATCCGACCTTCCAGAAAGCTCGGATTCGAATGTTGACTGCGATGAGGCTGTTCTAGACTCGTTTGAACACGATGACAACATGGTGAAAGGCAGTTGCTCTTTGGGCATATACTTAAACTCCAGTATTGGCCCCTGTGGTGCGTGAGCTTCACCATGGACCTCCTGTTGAGGCGTTGGCGGAGGAGAAGGTTCTATACTTGCGCCCATAGACTGTTGATTCCAGACCGCAGGTGATACTTGGGGAGAAGGCGAGCGAGCAGAGCGATTTGAAGGGAAATTGGGTGTGCGGCGCCTATATGACGAGTTATTGTGTTGTTGCTGAGAAGGCTTATCACTAGTGTATCTTCGGGCGTTGCTGATGACCTTCATCGCTTTCTCTGTTGTTTTCTGACCCGTTCGTCGAAGCGTTCGAATGTCTTTTGGACGCAACCCGATATCGTTCAAGGCCGCCTCGCCGACATCACGCAAGCATTCAGATGCTGTTCGAGCTCCTTTTTTCTCCCTCTCGCACCTTCGTATTTGTGACTCACTATCCTCTCGTTAAAACAATGTTTGCTTCTGTTAAGTTAACTGTACTCACAGCCTCAAGCACAAAAACGGGTCGCTCTCAGCTCGATTTCTCTGCAAATCAACAATCTGGGTCTCAAGATCCTTGCATATAACGGAACTTAGAAAAACTGATGCAAGTGACGAAAGAAATTGTATGGTAGCGCGTGCCGCAGCGATGGATGATTTCACGCGGAGCCACCTGATCAGCGCTAAAAGCTTCTCAACCAGGCTATCGTCACTCGTACCCATCGATACCAGGTCTTTGTGGCGTGTCATCTTATCTATTGTGCGCTGAATTTTTCTGGCCAAAGATTCGCCTCTTTTGTATTCGCTATTTTGCTTCGCTCCGGAGATGCGTTTTCCTGCAGCCTCGAGCGCATCTTTAAACGCAAACATCACTTCGCCTAGTATATCAAGGTCTTCCGCGAATTCAAGTATTTCTTCGCGAGCATTTTTCATATTTTTGAATAACTCCGCGGTTTTAGAGAGTGAAGTGATCAGAATGGGAATAGCATCATTCATGATCGCCTGTGTTGCAGCCATCGTTGGGCCGGATCTGCCAAGGATTATTATCAGATGTAATACAGATTATTATTTGAGGTTGTATAAACGATATCACCGTAGTTTAAGTATTTTGAATGTAGAAATAACCGGATTACTAGTTCGTTTTATTCATTGACAGCGTCTAGACCCCGCAAGCGAGGCAGACTGACAGGTTGAAATCTGCTGTCCAAGCCTCAGCGCCGCACACACCACGCCACCTAGAAAAGAACAACACAGTGAACAGGTCATACTCCATAGCATAGCCTGGTTCGCGCAAGACATCGCGAACCGTAGTGGTTGCCTTACATGGCTAGTTGCCCCAGAGGCTGCTTGGTGCGGGGTAATGAGCTGTGCGGCAGCCGTCGAGTCTCACAGACAGTAATTCGTGGCTTTCAGCGATTGGTCCATAGACAACAGCTTTTCTAGTTTAGTCTGCCCAGAAGGTAATTAGATGGCGACCAGGCGCGCCGGCCAAGGGAAGAGTTGCCCCTCAGCTTCAATCGCAGCAATTTGACCAAGCCCGAGGTTTTGACAAGGCTCTAATTCTGGAAGCAGCTAACTTGTGGTGATATCGCTGTAGATAAGACTCCATACCCCGGGTAAAGCCATTATATGTTATAAAATGACGGCTACAAGGCTCATGAGTGGCTGCGATGCAAAACGATCTTGGTGACATAATCGGTGGTGGTGTCCTCCACACTTTCAACGCCGCTTTTCATTTGGCTGAGGCAGTTATCGCCTCACTTGGTGGGCGATGCAAAGTCCGCCAATGCAAAGTGCAACGACGAATGAAGACTGAAGTCCCACCAGATGGACCACCCTAAGCCTAGATAAATCTACAGCCTCCGCGCCAGGATGGTCTTACTCCGTGACTGGCCCAGCTGCAGCGCCGTCCGGGGGAAACCAACTTCTCCACTACAATGTCAATCTTGTTGAGTCAAGTATATAGAAGGGCAAAGCTTTACAAAATCTGCAAACATGGCGTCCAAATTGATGCGAGCCATTGCCATTCCTGGATTCAGCGGCCGCGCGGGCCCCAAGTTGATGTCTTTGCCTCGCCTAACTATAAAATACACAAATGACACCATCATTAAGGTTCACTCTGCCATTGTGAATCCTGCCCACTTAAAACCGTTGAACGGTATCTTCAAATTAGCCATCTCGGAAGACTGTGTGTTCTGGTAATCACTACAAGACCAACTTTCTTCGACACCAATTTTGCATTGTTACGGTGCAGATTCCCATATTTCATCGATACTGACCCAGCTGGTGTGGTTTCACAGATCGGTGCCAACGCTAGAAAGCTCAAGGTTGGGGATGGATTCTACACTCTCTTGCAAGAGATTAATCGCGGAGCGTGAGCAGAATATGCTGAATTCACAAAGGACTACGTTGCCCTCGAGCCAAAGACTATGTCGTTTACTGATGCTGCTTCGTTGCCCTTTGCTGCTATTGCAGCCTTGCAGGCTTTTAGCGAGGGCGATGGCTCTTTGGACGCAAAAACTGTTTTTGTCTCTGCTGGCCGTGAGTGATGATTACCGTTCTCTCAGCACTCAAGTTGTTTACTGATGGTATGATGTAATTAGTGAGTGGCACGGGCGCATATGCTTGTCAATTTGCCAACAATGTGTTCAAAGCTGGCAAGGTCATCATCGAGTCGACCGCTAACGTTGCCAAGATCCCCGAATTATTGGGTGAGGGGTTTGTCGACTAAGGTACGCAGAAAGGTTTTATCTTGTTTTATCACAGCTGCTTACCGCATTAGTCATTGACTATACCAAAGAGGATCAGATCCCATCAAGGCCATTGAATCCCGCTCGGTTGGCTTTGTATTTGACACCAGGGGCCAAGCAATGGACATACTGGCCATCACGAAAGAAAAAGGAGAGCTTCATTGTTTCCATTTCCACACAGCCCTCGGGTGACAGGTTGCAGTATGCAAGACCATCGGTTCCGTTCTATGCCTGTCTTTTCCTTCTGTTGGATCGTGCTTGTAGATGATAGGTGCGTCCTGTAGTGCCGCAGTCCAGACTTGTGATGCGGAACTCGCGCTCCAGGCATCCTCCTGGGCACCAAACCTGGCCAGTAGGTGGCACATTCTGTTGCGCAGCAAGCCATTAAAGATGATGTCATAGACATAAATAAATATATAAGAATCATGGAGTTGATTCAATCTTCAACTTGAAAAAGCAAATGTATTCTTGTCGTGCGCAATGGTGTATTGTATTGCTTGTATCCACATACCAATCTCGTATTACCCTCTACAGGACACCATGCTCGACGACCATAACTTACCTGAGGCATTTAGCTCGAACTATCGCTATCCAAAACGGTGTCGCTCGTAGTTTCATCCCAGACGCCGGCATGCCGTACATGAATGACACAAAAACGCCCCCTTGCTATGGACGCCTGTCAACGGCCTCGACGATTCTCGTCGAAGCGACGCTCACAGGAGGCAGGACTATAAATACGACAAGCAAGCTTGATACATCATTGTCTAGAAATAACTGTTACTGTTCGAGCAGCGCGCATCTTCGCTGAGTAGTAACACTGGGCCACGGGCCTAACAACAAGGCTGCGTCAAAACAGGCTTGACCCAGCGCCGACGCCACCACCAGACTTCCATATAAAAGGCTGTCCCCCTCATCTTTGAAATCTCCGGTGACAGCCTAAAAATTAGTCTCATTCAGCTTGATTTCGAAAAACAACTCCCACAATCGAGCACAGGCTTTTTTTCTTTTAGTATCATTCTGCTCATTGATTTGGGCTTCCAGTAGCTATGGTATACTGCGGTCCACCATCAGCTAGTTGCGCCAACTGTCGCGCCAAAAAACGACGGGTATGTGGTGAGAAATAATGTCGGGCCTTGTTCTCCACGCGGCGCACGCTTTGAGTAATTTAGTAACGGGTTTGCCCAGTGCGACAAGGCTTCACCGGCTTGTGGACAGTGTGAGACCTGACTGCGACAGTACCATAATCCTATTACCGTCTAAATTTGACTAATTGTCTCGGTATTATTCCTGTAGGTATTCGAAAAGGTCAAACCTGCCCAGGTTACAATGATCCTACAGCCCTCCGAGTTCGTGACGAGACAACTCGAATGATTCATCGCACAAAAGTCATTAATGCACGTCGGGCTGCTTCTGCCGCCTCTGCTCACTCGAACAACTCCCACCTTCCATGCCCTTCACCTTCGCTTTCCTCGACCAGCATCGGCACGCCAACTTCAGACTGCAATTACCAAGACTTTGGCTTCGACTTCTGTAACAGCTCTAATAGCGATTGCGGCAGCCTCGAAGACAATGCGCCCAAGTCTCCATATGCTGTCGGCCCTCTGTTCCCCTCGGTCTCTGCACCTCCTGCACAGCCTGACACTAATTTGCGCGCGCTGGGGATGAACTATTTCCTTGTCAACTATGTCGTCCCGAGATCCGCCCCATGTCCGGGTAAGCTCAATTACAGCCTCGATCTTCTGAACGATCCTCTCCAAGACACTGTGTTGGTGGAGGTTGCCATACACGCCGTGGGTCTCGCTGGAGTAGCCAGCATGACCAACGCCAGCTCTCTCATGTACAAAGCCCGGCTCAGCTACACAGAAGCTCTGACCCGCGTGCATGCTGCTCTCTCCGATCCGCGCAAGACGAAAAATAACAGCACACTATTCGCGGCCCTAATTCTGAGCATGTTTGAAACCATAACGTGCTCCAGCGATGCATCCGTTGAAGCTTATCGAAATCATGTTGACGGCATTGCGAACCTGTTGATGCTACGAGGCGCGGAACAATTTGACTCAGCGATCGGCTCTCAGATTTTTGCGGAAGCTTTCTCTCATGTTATAATCCTCCAGTCACATTATGGTCGCTCCGTGTCGCCGCGTCTGCGTCTTTTGCGGCGTGTCATGGAAGAAAAGTTTGCGCAGAAGGCTCCGTCTTGGTTTTTGAGTAGTGTACACATTGACGTTATGGACTTGATGCGGGCGGTTAATCCCGATCATGAGACGCCATTTTTGCGCGACGAATGGACCACATTGTTGTCCCAGGCAGTCCAGTTGGACCGGAGGCTGGAGCACCTTTTCACTACGCTGCCAAAAGGATGGGAGTTCCAGACGGTTCATGACCCCTCGTGCGACCCACGAATTGCATGGCATGGAACATACCACGTCTACTCTAATGCTTGGGTTGGAAAGGTATGGGACGCCATGCGTGCGTGCCGTATCATCTTGCAAGAAGCCATTTTCTGCTTGCTGTCAAGAGAGGGGCAAGAATGGGCTCCTCAGCAGCTCGCGCCAGGAGGCGCAAATGCTGATTTGCTACAGGAGTCGGTAGAAGTTTCGATGGAGCTACGTAACGACATCCTTGCGTCCGTACCATACATGCTGGGTTTTGTGCAGCAGGATGGAAATATCGTGTTGTCAAGCTTAGTCCCTGCCTCGGGGCCAAGCTCTGCCATTTGGTATCTCCATCTAGCTGGAAGACTTCCTTTCAATACCGAGGAGATGAAAAATTGGATCGTGGATCGTTTGCGCGCTATTCGCTCCATAACGGGTATCCAAAAGGCCGGATATCTGGCGGAGTCGGTACGGAGCTACTCCGCCGTACAAGGTCCTGGGCTTCCAACTAATGGGTTTTAAGCGGGCGGTGAATCAATTTCAATCACATTGTTGAATAGATTTCCGGTCTTGTATACTCATATGTCTTTATTTTTCAAGGAGTGAACGTTCAACTGGTGGGAAATGCAGAGAGATAATTCGCAACTCATGTCGGCGATGTTTGCCTTGAACTAGTCCATGATATGACCATGTTTCCAGATTCGGCAGTCCAGCTACAATCAGGGAAAGCGACAATGTTCGATATGCCGAAAACCATTCCAAATCAATATGCGGCGTGTGGATGGCAGTTGTCCGTCGCCACTGTGTCCCGGCACGGTGGTCTTCCGACGGCTAGCCTGACAATCTCTCCACAATATTGCACAATATACAAAAAGAGTGAACTTGGGAATAGAAACCAAGCGAAGATTATCGAATTGATAGATTTGCTGTTACGGGTCGACTTTTGGGCTTCCACCCAGCGCTTCCGCCAGCGCTAGCTGCGTCTATGACGACCCAGTCTTATTCAGCGCCACGTCAATCACCACCCAGTCATAGACGCGTCATGAGCCTGTCACGGCCAAGAAGATAAGAATAGAGTCACTAGTTGTTCCATCAGCTTTACAATAGGTTGAATCGTTAAACGTCTAAGTAGTTTTGGTCTTGTGGTGTAGGTGTCATAGCTCCAAAGAAAAGGTGTACTAAATGCTGCCATCAAGGAATATATAAGTGCAAGGGAATATCATGAACGTTTTGCGTATTTCAAACGAATTGTTCAACATAAAAAAACCACAATGTTTGTTTCTATCAAATCCCTGAGCCTTCTTGGCATGCTGGGTTTCACAAATGGTGCCGCCGTGCCCAACAACGATCGATTCGCACTGCCCAACGAAGACCAGCAGGTTGCTCTGGCTAGGCAGGCAGGCTGGCGCAAAGCTAAGCTCCTGGAAGCTACGCCGTGTCACAAAACCAAAAAAGAAGAGGATATTATCTCAATATATAGAAGTTTATATATGATCAATTTGATATGAAGCTTGGTTAATTCCTAAAACCAATGATATGGCACGTTTAGCACATCTCCAATAATGTCTCTAGGGTAGGCAACTTTCCTCTACCCAAACAACCTAGGCACGGCGGCGGCACCCGCAAAAGGTGGCTCCGCTCCGCTTTTGTGCAGCACACCAATGCCGCCAGCTGTTAGTTACGTGCGACACTCGGGCGAACCACATCCAGCAGACTAGCACAAGCCAGTTCTCCTTAATTCTCCATCTTGCCAACTTGCATCTGTGATCCTGCGCCAGTCACGCCAGCGACGCTCCCTGCTTACTTCCTGCATCGTGGCATGGGGATAGATTCTTTTTGTCTGATTTGATCTTTATTTAACTTTTTAAGTACGAGTCCCATCTCGCTTGCGCTCAGGCACTGTTATTTTCTTGGGCGCAGCGATCCCTGCCGTTTGAGGTGCAGCCCTCGCGATCCGTACCTAACTTGCTGACAGCTGGCCTTCTAGTATACCCCATGCGTTTCTGAAGTATTCCCTCGTCCACGAGCTGCGAGAATATGGCTGAAGGAGCTCCAAACTCCTCTTGGCACCCGGCTAAGATGCCGAACAGCCCTAGCAAGAACCAGGAGCAGAAGACCGCGCCGCCCAAAATCGACGCCGCCCTACTGTCAGACGCCCATGACGTGGCCGCGACAGCCACAAAACCCGAGGCGACACATAGCCAGGACTTAGGTGATGACTGGATGGCTGGCGACGAAGACGATGGTGATGCTTGGTTAATGTCCGAGGAACCGACCATGCACTCCATCAACGTCGATGCGACAGAGCCTGCCGCAGCGCAACCAGTCTCTGGACCAGCCCCTATCGCCCTGGCCGAAGCGATCAACGAAGCGCGCGAATCACAAACGCCCGTGGATGAGACTTCCGAGAACAAATCCATCGCGACCGGACCCTTCGACACCAAAGACGACGAAGAAGCCGATGCTTGGTTCACAGAAGGGCAAGCTCAGGAGACGCTCCAGCCTGAAGCTGCGCCAGCTCCTAGTACCGAGACCTTGGCATCTGTCGAGGCCGAGATTTCCGAGTCCATGGAGCCGAAGGTAGAGCTTCAACCAGCGGCCGTGATAACCGCCGCCCCAGAACCGGAAGACGCGCAAACCGAACCACCATCGCAAGTTGAGGATAAACCCAAGGCAGCTGAAGAGAAGGAATCGCAGGATGCAGAGACACAACCGCCTCATCAGCCTTTGTCACAGCACTCCAGCTCCATGTCTTTCGCTCGAACTGTCTCCCACGAAATCAGCTTCAACGATGATGACGAGAGTGAATGGACACTCTCCCGATCCAACACCGATCAATTCAAGTTCATGTCTCCAAGCGACCGAACAAATTCTTTCCCTCCCGTTCCGCCTGCGCAGCCTATTGAATACGCCTTCCCCTCGCACCCTCTACCTTCGTCGCAAGCCCTCGATGTTGTTGAGGAAGTAGAGAAACATTCTTTCGCAGACGATGACGCCGAGGGCCAGAAGAATTTTTGGGAGGATGATGGCGCACAAAACAACGACGAAGCGATCTTCCAGACCATTGGCGGGGAAATTGGCGACGCTGCCACCGAAGCGTCGCAATCTCGCTTTGAAGAAGGACTGCCACTAATTCCGGCTGCTGCGGAGCCTGCCAGAGAAGATGCTGAACAGCCTAAAAGCAATGCCTTTGACACCTTCGGAGAAGATGACGCTGGCGATGACTTTTTCTCTCAACCGAAGCAAGATGAGACTGAAGACGATTTCATGCAACCAGTTCAGCGCAAGTCTACCATGCAAGTAATTGGAAATACTTTGAACAGCGACGCGACCCTACAGCAACCCGACTTCGATATACTGGAGGAGCATGCAGAGGAAGATCAGCATGCCCAAGCTCTTGAGGATGCTTTTGGCGCCGCAGCAAAGGACGAGAGCCAGTCAGCGGTGGCCGAACCTCCTGCGGATATCTCGGCAAAATGGCAGGAAGCGTTTGGCGCTGGCGATGACGACGATGATTTCCTTTTGGACGATGCAGCCAATGGAGATGAATCTGTTGACGCTGCCGGCTTTCTGGGAAGCGATGACGAAGGCCTGCTTCTAGACGACGACGACGTTCCGGCCGCTGCAACAAGTAAGGCTCCAGCACCCAACCCATATCTGCCAACCCAGATCCAGACGCAGCCCCAGCCTGCTTCGGCACCACCAACCTCGCACGGGTATCATGCGCAGCCATCACAGCAGGCACCCTATGGCGGCTCATTTGGTTATTCGGCAGCGCCGCCTCGCTCAGATACTCCGAAAGCCGAGAGCTTTGCAGACAAAGCCAAGGGCGGTTATACTTCGCCGTATGATCTCCCAACAGATCTTGTCAGCACAACTGTCAAGCCGCGCAAACGACCCAGCTTGCCGAACCCAGCCCAGGAGTCAACCCCCCCACCGATGACTGCCC
>JARDXD010000887.1:0-10790 GCA_029218145.1 Aphanocladium album
GTATTTAGATTATGACATGCGGAATGTCAAGGTCGTCAAGGAATGTAGCTATATTATTACTTATATTATATTATTACATAGTACTAATATGAAATAGATCTTTAATAATCCGCACCAGTCGTCGGTGCGGCCCGGCCGCCGCCGCCGCCGCGACGCCGCCGCCGCCAACGCCGCCAAGGAGGGCAAGGCCGCCGCCGCCACCGCCGCCAAGGAGGGCAAGGTCCCCTCCAATGACATGGAGGTGGACAGCGTCGCCGCCAACTAGGCAAAAAAAAAAAAGTATATAGCTATATAATATAATAAAGGCCCGCGTCGCCGCCGCTTTGCTACCATTTCTATTAACAACTTGCAGCCGTCGTTGAGAGGCGTGAGACTGTGAATCTGTAGCAGCCCGTTCTTGTGAGGCGATTTGTGGTGGGCGGATTTGGTCCCAGCGCATTCGCTGCCACGACATTCAGAGACACTGCAGTGTGGTCAGGCGCGCTACTGGTTTCGGCTGTCACACCCATGGTGACGGCGGTCGCTATTGGTGTCACTACTAGATGAGATGAAGAATGCAGAGTCTGACCATGCCAAAAAGGCACAGATGCTTCGTGTTGGAAGCTGGCGTCATGTGAGTCTCAACGAGGCCGCGTCTCCTTGGTAGTTTCCAACCAAGCAATGCGTAGTTGCAGCCCGTGGTTTGACACAGACACACCTCGTCGAGTTGGCGCTACCACAGCTAGCGCCATGCTGGGTTGAGCCGAGGGAACAACAGGCAACCGAAAGAAGGAACATCGGAATAATGAAAATAAAGACGTACCACGCCAAGCTGGCTCGTCCATTGACCTTCCCCCTCCTCTCGAGGCATTCTTCTTCTTACTGGCACTTCAGACGACTTGCTGTGGCTCAGTCGCCTGCTGCGAAAGCACAAGGATCGGTGGTGTCCATGACCACAGAAGACCCCAGCAAAAAAGGAAGGACCTCCCCACCACAGATTGCGTAGAATCCCCATATAAAAAATTGATCCTCCAGCGCAAAAAGATATAGCTCGACAGAGACAGGACTCGAACCTGCGCACGCGAACGTATTGCATTTCAATTATTTTGGGACTGTTGAGTCCCACAATTCGAGTGCAACTCCTTAGACCACTCGGACACTCTGCCTTTTGTTGTAAAGCGTTGTTTTATTTCAAAATATCAATTTGAAGCAGCTCGAAATGTCGCAGGGCTGCGGAGTTAGCTGTGATTGGCTGGCCCCATCTGGGGTGCGCATGGCAAGTGGGGCCATCACGTTTTGTGTTACACGACTCTACCAATTTGGGAATTTCGCATTTCAAGCAGAAGCCCGAAAAGGAAATAATCTTTTCTAATTACTTATTGCCAGTCTCAAAAAAAAATATTGATGCTTATGCAATATTGCCGATTTTCAAGGACTGCTCTGTAGAGAGTTGGTGGTGCAGATGAAGCATTGCGAAATTATGGCTTCGGGTAAGTTTACTATGTGCACGGCAATTTTTTTGGAGCTTCACGTAGTCAGTTTGCTGGGGCGGTTTAGTACAGGGTCGAGAGATGACTGCATCGTTTGCCAGAGGACTTACTTGCTTATCTCTTTTCCTTTTCTGAATGAGGTGTGCGAACAAGAGGAGCTACTCGCCTTGTTTTTGTCAGCACCTTACGGCGAGGGCGCTTACTCATGCAATCCCGCGAGGCTACAGACCCCCGTAAAGATGATATGCGATCCTTCCCTCTGCCATGTGTCAGTAACTAGCTCCCAGATACCACATTCCCTCCGATGGAGCCTTTTCTTTTTCTCGATGCGGCTCCCCGCATCTCTATCAAAGCCGCTCGTAAAGCGGCAGAAGCGCTGGGCGCCTAGGAACAGAATGGGCTGCTCAACCTGCAGGCAAGCACGCGCACGGCATGGTAGACACTAAAGGCAAAGTGATGTTGACCAAAACAAAATTTCGCAGAACGAGAAGGATCAAATGCGACGAGCAGAGGCCAGTGTGCAGACGATGCATAGTTGCGAATGAGCCCTGTGGCGAAGTTCTTGGCCAGTCCAACGGCAACAGTTATGCGGTTGTTGGACCCCAGAGGTCGCGAGGCAGCTTTATATCCGATTGCTCCATCCCTGTCAGCCGTGGCCCGGCTGAACAGCTCTGCCGATGCGAGAGATTTGCTAGATCTCGTTCCGCTCGTGGCGAGGCGCACCAACGACACCGTTGTCCGAATGCCGGCACCGAGTATTTGTTGTTCGGCGGCCGACAGCACACCATGTAGTTTGACTACCTACCCAGCACCCAGGGGATAGAAATGCGAGCAGCCGACATTACCTCGACAAGTACCCGATGACTTACAGCTAGACTTCCATTAGTAATAAGATAAATAAAATTCTTTAAATTTATTTAATGTATTTATTCTTCTTATATCTTTTATATTTTTTATATCTTTTATATCTTTTATATCTTTTATATCTTTTATATCTTTTATATCTTTTATTTACTTGTCCTTTTGAGACCGCTCGACTTTTCTGTCATCGTGGTGCCAGTAGGCTAGCACGCAGCGTGTCGCTCGACAAGGCGATTGCCTGCGTCGTGTCTGCTCTGCGCCACAGCTTTCAGCCAGAATATTGTCGATCACCTGCCAAGACGCTGGCAAGCTACACGCAAGCCCTAGCATTCATGCAGCGCAGCTTGGCTGATACACCCAAGTGCCTCTCAGGGGAGGTATTGTGCGCCATTCATCTGCTCGGTATCTTTGAGGCACGCGCTCAGACTTCGCGGAAAATATCAGCTATGCTGACGGCATTCCTGATATATTTAGACACTGATGAGGAGCTCTAGGCAGAGTTCCAGCACACATAAGCAAGGCGTATGCCAGGTGTATCAGCTTCGAGGTCCCGCGAGAGTCTGCATTGACTTTGAACGTGCGATCCTCATCAGCCAAACACCCATCATTGTGAGATTCGCTCCAACTTCTTTTCTTGTGCTCACGTGAAACTTGCAATTTTTTGCCAGCTTTCAGACGCAGCTTTCGCGGCGCGCGAGTGCTTCCTAGATGAGCCAGAATGGATGGCTGCTATTAAATCAGTATACATGCTCAACTCGGACAATTTCCATCCAACGAGTTCAAAATGTCTCGATACGAGCTCATGATCCCACTAGACGAGTGCTGAAAACCTGCACTTTATGGGCGAGTGTTATGGGCGAAGCCCATAACACTGCGCAACCCGCTCCGACCTGGAAAGCTCCGCGTCGCCACGATACTGCAGTGTACCGAGGACTGGCTTGTCCGGTGGCAGCCCGTGCTGCGCCCTTCCAAGGTGCGCGAGTACAACCTGTTTCTCGGCAAGGGCGATAGCATGGCCGCGCGAGAGAATAGCAGCCTCGCGACCCATGTGTACACCCCTGGCGTACATGCGATGCCACTTTGCCCTCGGCGGAGCGGTGCGCTGAACCTGGAGAGGAAGGCGTACGTGAAAGCAGCAGATCTTGTGAGGAATTCGGTTCCGCAGGACGATGCGCTGGCTGCATTTGACTTTATGTTTTCGAGACTAGCGGCAGACTCGCTGTTGGACACGTCGGAGGAGTGGCAGCAGCACACAGCCAGGATTGAAGGGACTGCGGAGCTGATTGACGCTGAGGCTTGGATTCGATTTCTGCAGAAATGAGGGGCATCCCCAGCATAGAAATGCAAAGCATTGGACAGCGTGCAACTATTCTTGGTATTGCTTTGCTGGTGTAATGTCGGATTTGATGAGGAAAGCGCGGCGTGGACCATATTTTACAGGCATGCACATCACAAATAGACAAAATGTAGTTGAGCAACCAGAATGGCCCAATGTCAAAGGGGAATCTCATTCATATAACATGTCAAAAATATCTATGACCTTTTACGCCCAAATTCCATGTGCGGACCAACCCAGTAAATGAACAAAGACTGAGTTTTTAAAATTTTTTATTCCATTCGTTCTTTTTTGATGCTTTTCAACCCATGACCAAACTTCACATTAAGAGTGTTGTGGCAACAGATTTACTCGTCATCCTCGTCCTCCTCCTCAGCCTCGGCGGTGGTCTGGGCGATACGGTCCAAATCACGCTGACCGGCCTGGGTGATGCGGCGGCCGCCCTTCTCGTCGTCCTGCTCAAGGACGCCAATCTTCTCGAGGGACTGCATGACCTTGCGGTCGACGGAGCCGGAGGCGTCGACGTGCTTGGAGGGACGGGCACCACGGTTCTTGGCGGTACCGTGGACCTTGCGGAGACGGCCGACACCGACGGTCTTGCGGAGGTAGACGTGGCGGGCGACGGAGGCGGCGCGGACGTAGAACCAGTCAATGTCCTGGGGAGGGAGCTCCTTGGAGGGACCAGTCTTGACGGTGTCGACCCAACCTGGGAAGTGTTAGAGACATGTGCATTACGGGCGGCGAGCCGCAGGCGAGGAGGAAAAAAACATACCAGGGATGGGGAGCTTGCCCTGACGCTTCAGGAAAGCAGCATAAGCAGTGATGAACTTCTGCGCCTGAACGAGAGAAAAGGAACCCATTAGCAAAAATTCCGTCTTCAGAAGTCTTGCGACTCCCTCGCGCCTGCTCCTCAAAAAAAATCCAAAAGAAAGATATTGAACATCGGAAAATATGTTGAACGTCTCCCGCGCTTCTGTGTTTCAAGTGCGGCGGGAGCATGGCAGTCCGCTTCAGGACATTGATGATGGACAAGAAGATCGGAGGGGTCCGGGGCGTGCGGCAAGTTGCAAGACGAGAACAAAGTCAAGAGTGCAGTGGATGCCAGCGCCAATGTTTCATGGCAGCATTCATCCGCACCGAGTCAATCCGTTGCTCATCCTTCTCAAGCGCTTCCCCGTCGACCCGGCTCTGCCAGTCGCGTTCGTCGAAATAGGTTCGGGCTTGAAACATAATTCGAATGTCGACATCATTTCTTTTGGATTTCCGGTTTGTCGTCGGTTTGGGTGCATTCGTTCGTGGGGTCGAAAGCGAGATGAGGTGCGCAGCATCACGAGGGAGTCGGCATAATCACTGATTTGCGAAAACGCAGCGCTGTTTCCAATCTTGCGACCGTCGCAGGCTGCCTTTTGCAAATTGGCAAGAAATTCAGGGAGTACCTACATCAACATCGCGAACAGTAACGCCGCCGGCCATTTTGTCGGTGTTTTGGGGGGTGAAGGGGGGGATATTAGGTCGGTATGAAGGTGTCGTGGTTGGGTGGGAAGAGAGGCGCTTTCGTGATAGTATTTGGCAAAGGCTCTTGGGGCAGCTTTTTTCGACACTAGGGTTTGTGACCCTAGCAAGCAAATCTGGTGTGGCCGGTGGGGCAGAGAAGCGAAGTGGTGACTAAGCACAGTTCGATACGCACTGTGAGCGCAAATTCGCACTGTAGATACACTTGCAACGTGGGGCCAGGATATAGCGCGGGTTTAAGTTAATTTTTCCAACTGTGTAGACTTGTGGGCAATGCGCGCACAATCTGGCATCGTCGATGCGGCACGGTATACCAGACGAAACGTCCAAGCATGCAACGAATCTAGAGATAAATAAACATATTTGAAACCGTATTGAACATTCTAATGCAATTCTAACGCGCTATAATCTACATCCAATAAACCCGAGTATGTAGTGATTCCTCCATAATTCATTACCCTTTTTCCCAAAACCGTGGTATATGCCAATACAAAAGTTATTTCCAATTCCAATGAGTCGCTCATAATGCTACACTGAGGGTAGTGTTGAGAAGTAGTTCTACGGTTGAGACTTAAGCCCAGTTTGCGAGCAGGGCCATGATGCCAGCACCAAAAGCAATGCAGCCGAAGCCGAACAGCTGAATCTTGAGCGACGAGCGGCGCATGTGAGGGTTGAACATGAACTCGTGAGCGAGAAGTTCGACAAGACCGGTGTACATGAGAATACCAGCGCTGATGGCGTCAAAGATACCATTGGTGAGCTTCTGGTCGGTGGCGTTGGCGGGCTTGGCACCCATGCCGGCGGCGATACCAACGGGAGTAGAGAGGGCAAAGCCGAAGCAGAGGACGTAGGGAAGCCACTGCTTGCTCTTGGGCCAGGGAGCGGTGGCGATGCGGGAGCCGAGACCAAGGCCCTCGAACATCTGGTGGAAGACGAGGACGATGAGGAGAATGACCAGGTTATCAGTAGTACCGAGAGTCAAACCAACAAAGACGCTATGGAAGATGACACCAAATTCGAGAACAAAGATGGCAGTGAGCTGGCCAGCAAGGCCACCCTCGCCCTCCTGGTGAGAGTGGGCGTGAGCGAGGTGATCCTCACCTCCGGGAGGGTAGCTGACGTCGTCGGGGCGGCCAGGGATGCTCTTGGGGTCAATGCCAGCAGCCTGCTCCAGATCGGGGCTGTGAGGGCAGTCCTGGGTAGTGTCGTTGCCGCCAGGGCGCTTCTTGGCAATAAAGTCCACGGAAGGAGCCTCGCTGTCGGAGCCGCTATCGTGGTCATGGTCCTTGTGGAAGCTGGTCACGACAAGCTCGACGAGGAACATGGTCATGACGGTCATGAGACCAATGGCCAGAGCCCAAGGGTACTCGGGGACACGAGCAGCGACACACTTGTCGCTGAAGTTGTCGATGGCAGGATCGAGCAAGTGCATCCAAGCGGTCGCGATAATGACACCGGTACCGACATACTTGCAGATGAAAAAGGTAAACTTGGGGACATGCATGCGCGTCTGTCGGGCGAGGAGGACGGGAGCCAGGGCACCGATGAGAGAGGCGACCAAAATGATGAAGATGGCACCGATGCGGAGGCCGCGACGGGTATCGTCGGCGGCTTCGCCGTTGCAGTCGTGTACTTCTTCTTCAGCCATTGTGATGTGTTTGCGAGATTTCGCTGTGTGTATGTGTATGTGATGAGATTTGTGAGGAAGGGGATCCTCTTGCGGTATTATACTTGGCGTGCGGAGAGAATCACACCGTCGTAGTCGCAGGGGATGCCGTTATTATACTTGGCAAGGCAAGACGGGTTCGGGAAGGGTGTGGGTGGAATGAGTGGAGGAGAGGAGGAGGATGGAGGGTGCGGCCGGAGCAGGCGACTGGGGCGGATAAGTCGCGAGCTGCACAATCTTGCAGGCTTCTCAGCTCAAACACCTTGATGTCCGCAGGCAAATGCGCTTGACAAGGGAATCAGTTCCACTTGATAGGCTAGTGAAAGAGAAAAGTGTCTCTGAAAGCCACGCGACGGCGACTGAAAGTGGTTCGTCCGTTTAATAACGGGTGGGAATTCGGCTCAAAGATGCCGTATCGACTTGGCAGGCGTCGGGAATGATGTCGTTCTGTGCCAATGTGATTATATGCACGATTTGCGATGTTGCCAAGAAGCGAGTGGCTGCGGGAAGCCGCGGTTCGAGGATGAGATGCGGCGACTCTCTCGATGCTGCGTTGCGCGGGAAGGGCGATGGCTCACAAGAGACTTGTTTACAAGTTACAATCGGATTCCCACGAATGATTCAGAAGATGCGAGCAGAGTCGTATTCTCAGGTACAGCACAGTTGTCTCACGCGGGGCCCTTGGAAATGCTGAATAGTGCAGTGGATAGCAGGACAACGGTTTTGGAGCGCCTGGTCAGTGATGCCCTGGATGAGTGGATGTCGTTGTCGTGGCTGGAGACGGCGTGATAAAGAAAATTGAAGCGAGGAAAAATAATGCAAAGATGAAAAAGAAATGCCTGTACGATGTGTGGAGGCGGCAGGCAAAGGGAGATCAGCCGGGACGGAGTGAGCAGAGAGAGAATATGGGGGGAAGGGAAATGCTACCGAAAGCAGTCGCCTGTCGAGGGTTGTGACGGCAGCGGATGCGCCAAGAGCGGGATCTGGTTTGGTGGTGGTGGTAGACGAGAACCTTGATGGCCACCCTTCTTTTTTTTTTATGCATTCGGCGCTAGCTGAGCGATAGGCCAGCAAAGCTGGGAGGGGACCAGGGTTTTGCGAGTCAGCGGCAAGGCAAAGGTGAAGAGAATTTCTGTTTCAACGTGAATCATTGTTTGATGTTTATATTTATATAGATTTGTTCTGTCGCAGGTGCTGTGGATGAAGCACGATGAGAACTGGTTTGGGGCGCAAACGTGGTGAGGCCCGTGATGGCGCACGCAATGCAAAGTCACCATCCCTGTTGGCAAGGCCGCGGTCGGCTGAGACCCAGCCTCTCAGCGCTCAAGCTTTACCCATCATGCGTCACGGTTGTAAAATCAATGCGGCCGTGGGGTGACAGAAAGTGTGCTGGACCAGCAAGAGCAGAAAAAGAATCGGGGCTAGCAGAACCAATATTATGTGTCCAGCATCAGCAAGCATTAGGCATTCGGCTTTGAATCTTATACGCGGCCTTCTTATTGCATACTAGTTCAGCTGCAGCAAACTTTTTCTTTTCTTCTTCCGCTTGCATTGGTTGTTTGGAAACGGCTGACAGCCTGACAGGTGCCCTCCATGCAGGGCTTGAGACGTGGTGGTAGGTAGCATTGCAGCCTGTCTCGTCGGGATGAAACCCTGAGCGGCGCTGTAAGTGCAAAACTGTTTCTTCCACGCAGGTTCCAGAATACGGAGCTTTGCCATACAAAGAGTCTTGTAACGTAAAAGCTTTTCTCCCCTCCGCACGCAGCCATTACTCGACAGCCGGAGGGGGAAAAGCAGCAGCACGAGATATGGCGCAAGGGAATGGCTGGCGGGGTCCCGAGCGCCACACTTTCTCATTGCAGCGGCTTGGGCCCCCCACCGAGGTCCACCGGGGGCGCACGCAAGCAGCCACTCACAAGCGGCACAACGGCTGAAATTGGCCATCAAGGTTCTCATCTCGCGCATGGCTGTCTTTGTTACCAAACAGAAAAACAACTCGCCATCATCCATCAAGGTGCGCCTCAGAGCTCGACCTCCATAAAAACCTCGCCAAACGCGCGACCGAGGGCTCTGAAAGTAATGCGACGGCCGGACCGAGATTTGCGCGAGCGACGACTGCTCGCTGTCTAATCTCGCCCTCTCTTACCAGAAACTAGTGCCTCTACTACGTACAGTCTTTGTGTGGGTGCATGCTCGCGATGGCGTAATTTCACACACCTGAATCAGGTTTCCTGACTATTGAATGGATAATATCATCAGTGTGTAATAAGTTCTATGAATCTATTCATGTATATATGTACATGTTAAAGCTGCATCTCAGAGAGCGCATTATATTTGCTGCTGCTGCTGAAAGAGGCAGCATATCAAACGCCTATTATTGCCTTGTACGGTTGCGCCACACAACCGCAGAGCCGGATAACAAAGGGCAGAGACGGGATTTTTGACCCCCAAATTAAAGTTTCCTCGCTTCTGTCTCACGTCTCTCTTTGTATGCGGCCGAACGAGACTGGGCGGAGCGCTGAGCTGGCATGCAAGCCACTCGACTAACACACCGACGGTCTTGCGTCCCGTGGCTGAAAGACGTCTCACTCGAGTGTTAGAGATCAGGTGAGACATGCAGTTCTTTTGCGTATCCCACGTAAGGTGCTTAAATTTGTCGTGCGACTCGAAGCACCAGCTTTATTATCGGGGCGGACTCGCTCAGCTGTGTGTTGTTGGTGCAGGGCGTCTGACACGATCCCAGCTGTGTAATTGGGTGGTAGTGCCCTGAGACCCGAAATTATCCCTTCATAGTTACTTCCTCAAAAAGTTCCCTCTTCAAGATGAGAACTGAATTTCCAGCCCCAGCGTGCGAAAAGGCTTGTCCATGTGTCGCAGGTCGATGCCGCTCCCCAGGCTAAACAGCAACGACTTGGCACGGCCTTCCCACAGCAGGCCGATGCGCAGGTTCTGGTCGAGACGCGCCTTGAGCACCCCCGCGTACTCTTCGTGCTGCTTCCAGCCAGGCTGGTGAAGCCCCGCCTCGTCCGCGACAGTCTCGGATCGCTGCTGCAGCGTCGCCGCCGGCGCATGGCCAGATGCGGGCACCGCATCCGCGACGTCGCTCAGCTGCCCCTCCTGCTGCACGGCAGGCTCATCCAGGCGCCACTCCATCTTGGCCCGGAAGCTGCGCTCGCGCACCGGCGGCGCAATCGTCTCGGGCGGCGGCGGCGGCGGCGACGACGACGAGGCGTCGTCGGACGAGGACGGCCGCGCAAACGGCTTGCGCCACAGCTCCATGCCGACGGCCCAGGCGCTCTCGTAGCTGAAGACGTTGAACTCCATGCGCGTCGCCAGGCTGCAGTGCCTGCCCGCGACGACCGAGTAGCTCGCGCCGATGCTGCCCATGAGCGGGTTGAGCGTGAGCGTCGCCGACAGCGGCGTGCCCTTGTGGGACGGCAGCGTCGCGAAGCGCGTCGCCAGGCTGATGCCGCCCGACTTGTTCAGCGTTCCGTAGTAAATCTCGGCGCCGGTGCTGAATCGTCCGTAGATGCGCTCTTTTTCTCCGCTTGACGTCTTTGTCGCCATTATCGGCTGGTCGCCGGTCCCGTCCGCAGAAGCCGTCGCCACCGTCGCGTCGCCGTGGGGCTTCTCCGCGTCGCCGCCAAAATTGTATATGCCTCTCAGGCCCAGCAGCCCTCCGTCGGACGACGCCAGGCCCTCAATCGCATACTTGCCCACGTCGTACTGCGCGAGGCCGAGCGTCGTGCCGCCGTTGCGTAGGTGCTGGCCGGACACGGCGCTGAACTGCACCTGCAGGTGCCGCGAGAGCCGCTTCACCACGAGGCCCTCGAGCTGCGACTGCGGAAGGTACAGCCGTCCGTACAGCAGCGAGGCCTGCGGCCGGTCACCCGCGGGGCCCCCACCGGGAAGCGACGCGCCCAGGAGAGGCGGCTCGGCGGGGGCC
>JARDXD010001029.1:0-10698 GCA_029218145.1 Aphanocladium album
GCGTCAGGGCCCCCCAGCGACCCCCCAGCGACCCCCAAGAGGGCCCTTGGCTGCCGTTGTCTCAAATTGTCTGATGCCGCGCTCCCAGGTGCCAGGCGGGCAGGCAAGTAGGCAAGCAGGCAGAGCAGGGCCAGCCTCGATGAGATGGGTGGCGCCGACAAGGATCCCCGAGGGTTTTTGTTCTTTTTTTAATACCCTAATGCCTGCAGTTCATTTATTTTATGCCACATTCTCGCTTCGCTTCGCTGTGTTTGCTTTCTCCTGCAGGCGGGCTTGCAGGTGGGCTTACAGGGCCTACCTGGCTGCTGGGACGCTGTCACCTCGCTGTAACCTCGCTGCAGTACCCAGTACGCCGTCGTCGCCACTGGGGCACGCTGCAGCAGAGAGATGAGGCAAGAGGGTTCTCCGCCCTGTAGACCACCCACACCACCTAATTTACTGGTACTTTCACATTCGTCCCTTACTAATTTACCACGGCCAGATATGCCGCTCTGTGCCACCACCGCACTGCTCAGGAGATTGAGTTCCCCCAGAACCAGACCGCTGGGCCTCCCGCCCACAGCCGGCAGTGAAAGGTCATCCATGCAAACTCTGCCATATGTACCTTTGATTGCTCCTCGCCTGTGCTGACAACCAGTGTGTCGGGTCTGGCACACGCCCAGTCCTGCAATGCACTGCGACGACAAAAAAGCACCACCGTCCTCGCATTCTCACGATGAACAGGTTCATCACGAAAAAAACGAGAAGAAGAAAAAGAAAACTAGTACAAACACCCCCAGCTAGTCTGCTCCTCTAGTGCCGTACGAGACACCCTGCTGCCAGCCCGGCTCCGGCGAGGTCAGCAAAGAGATGCATGCTGGAGAATGGCATCGGACAAAGGCAAACAGGGACTTGGACATGGATCCACGACCGCATTCCGTCCTGCACCCACTCTGCCCGTCATCAAGCACTAAAAAAAAAGTGAAAAAAAAAAAGGCAAAAGGCAAAACACTCCAAATATTGCTTCTGCTGGTCTCTGCTAGTCTCGTCGAGGCTGGAATGCACCATGCCAAATTTAGCCTGGCCTGTCTCCGTTGACTCGTGGCCTGCTGCGAGACGCTCTGTCAGTTCTGTGAGTCCGTCACACCAAAAGACTGTCAAACAAGGGAGCGGCTCCCGTTCCGCTAGGCAGCAGACTCGCTAGCTCAGAGCTTTTATGCAAGCCAGTATGCACGCCAAGGTGCACAACTCTTTGCTGCACTTGACGAGTCGGAAAAACGTGTATGGAGTATAGTACTTGAGCAAACAAAGGATCAAAAAGCAAAACGGCACAAGCCACAAGTCAGACACATCACAACATTCTGCCTTCCCGCCAGCAACGCCCACCCGCAATACCCGGTCTCCCACCAGAAACAGCGAGCTTAATCCGGCCCTAGCAGAATCTGGCGCCTCACTAAACCCTCCCAGCTATACGCAGTTGAACGTTTGGCACCAGGGGCCCTCGAGGGCGGGTCTTGCTTGCTCCTGGTCGACTAGCCTCTGCGAATAGTCGTCTGTCCTGCTCATCATTGGGGCTGGTCTCCCGTCCCTCGACGAATAAGAACTATGCACAAGCACCGTTGCAACGCTACCTAGTGCCGGTCAATGGCGGGATCGAGTCGCCGGCCGCGGCCATGCCAAATTCCAGTTCACATATGACTCGCTCCAGTCGACCTTCAGCGGTATTGGTGCTGGCTGGGTGCTAATTTGTAGTGATTTATCACACTGCCAGCTGGCACCAGCACCGTTGCTTGCGAGTCCACAACGAAAATGCCCGCTGGTGGGTTGACACCTGATGAACCCATGCAAGGCTGCGCAGCGCAAAAGCCCAACACCCACGAGCTGTCGACAGGAGCAAGAATCCTGGCCAAGGATCCTGCTAGCGCTGACGAGACAAAAGACGATTCGTGCCGCCCATCAACCATATCACGGATGTACGTAGTCATTAGCTGCAGGCACCGATTGCGCGCGCAACGACACCGCATTGTGCCGTAATTACCGAAACGAGGCTGCAATATAAATTCGCCGAGACTAAGATTTCATAGCAAAAAGGCAGAATTGATCTACTTTGCTGTCAAGATGAAACCGAAAACAGCCACAGGCAGGCACAAAAAACAACGTACAATGTCCCTTCAGCTCCATGAGCCATCTTGTCTAGCTACCCCATTGCCATCTTAGCCCATGTGGCAAGGCACTGGCTTTTTCCTCATTTACACTTTTTTCCAGACGGGCACGCACCAAGCTGCGACCTATAGAAACTCGCCGCTGGGCGGAACCTGAAGAGGGGCAGAATAATCTCTCCATCAATCACATCGCCCTCCGCCACGGCACCACGTTGGCTAGCAGGTCCTCAGCCACCTTGAGAACCAATCTCGACGCCGCTTCTCCGCAACAAGGTACTGGCACGCAGTCGCTGCAGCGAGCCCGCTTCTCACAATGACAGTAGCGGCTTGGCCCTCGTAGCGGGATGGCTTGAGGTGGACTGGCCAGCTAGCCCGAGTTCTCGACCGTGGCTGGCGGTACGCCTTGGTTGGCTGCTTCGATGATGCTCGCTGGCTGCACCAGTGACCACTAGACTGCCCACGCCAGCCAAACAAAAGAACAGACAGACACGGTGTGCATGCACTAGGTCCCATCAGACCGTCAGGAAATTGATCAGCTAGCCTGTAACGGGAGTGCAGCGTTCCGACTGAATGGTTTACATTTTCTGCTTGGTATCACAGGTCGACGCTCAGCCTGGGTCTTTTGGTGCCAGTACCTACATGCACACGTCATGTACACATACGCCAGCAACATTACCATCCGACTACTAAGATGTACGCAGGCTGGCGTGGCTGGTTAGGCAACCCTATTTTTCCCTTTGTCCCGCGGTTGGCGCCCCAAAATCTATTCAACACTAGCGTGTCCACCCAGGCATGAAAAACTGGTAACCAAGGCGCACTATGCCTTTCCGAGTAGCTCAACGACGAGCGCCGTTGCGGTGGTGCGCGACTCGGACCCTTTGGTGCTGGAATCTGTGTCTCAGTCTCCGGTCTGCTTTGTGCGAGACACGGCCACGGCCACGGCACGCGAGTCCCTCGATCTCGCTCATTCTCCAGGGGTCGTTCATTGCCACGCGCAACCGTTGCGCACTTCGGAATCTTGTGTTTCTGTTCAGCTAACGGACGTAATCGCCCATCGATCACGCAGCGCAGCAGCGTCTTTTGGCATCAAGTCTTTGATTGGTATGGACTGGTTGAGTCAGACACGCGGGCAGCGTTGCCAGAGACCAAGATGGCCACTCCGTCGTAGCGTCAACATCATCCTGCAGCATCTAGACCTCTCGTGCGGCCAATTCTGGCGCGCAAACAGCTTACGAGATGTTTCTTGGGCCACAAGACAAGACTGCTTGCCGTCGCGGAGCACTTTACGCGGCATTCCGCAAGCCCAAATGACCCTGTCTGCCGGGTTAAATCGACAACATCCTTGCCACCTGGGCAAGCCACCTCGGAGCTGCGACCTGGCGCTTGGTACCAAAATGGCAACGGTGTCCGTTGACTGGTCCAGCCCACTTTGGCACTAGCTGGGGACATGCTATTATATATATATATTTTTTTAATACGTTTTTTTATGAGATGTGACGATTTGCGGATGCGGAGCAGGGGGGCTTGGTGTAGCGGCCCGCACATCCATCCCCCTCTTGCCTCCTCACTGTCCCCTGTAAACGTATTGTGTACACTTGCAGCCGGGGAGCCTCGCCGTAGCAGAAAACAGACGAGTGACATTATTCGTGCATCGCTCTAGCGATTCCCCATCGCCCGGGCGCCCGACCGTTATAGAGACCTGCTGCTATAGGCGGGCGAGAGGCGCACTATTGAAATTGCTATAGAGCGCCCATTTTACAAAGGGCCAGACCCAGCAGTGCGCGCCACGACTGTGGAAGCAATAGAAGTCGAGTAGAAGGCGTTCGTCGAGAAGAGAGAGAGGGGGGGAAGAGGCGTAAACCAAAAATAAAATGAAAGATCGAGCAGAGAGCCTCGTTACTGGTGGCGCGAATTGAAACCCAAACGGGAAGCAGATTTCGTTGTAGCGCCAAACTCTATCACCCTCTCTCTCTCTCTTCCCACCACATCCCGTGTGCTGGGTCTGCCCTATGTACTCTCTGTACACCAGTCAGGCATTATAGCATGTGTGACCTATAACCTGCCAAAGCCAAGCCCATTGTACTTTTGTTCTTGTCATTTTGGTAAAACGAATTAGAACATGGTGGACATGCACATGCTACAGTGGTGACGCTACAGTTGCATCCTATCAAAGCAAGCATGGTCCCCTGAACCCGTATCCGCAGTCACGTTGCCCTTTTTTTTCCCTTCTTTGCGGTAGAAGAGGGTGTGTAAGGCATGGTGCAAATTTCTTGCATAAAATAGTGCCCGACACGCCGCGCGGCATGGCGCCCTACTTTTCTCAGCAGGGACCGGGTTGCTTGAAAAGTACTCTGTAAAACGTGCACTATCCACTATTGAATTGTGCACTATTGATTTCTAGAAATCGGCAAGTGAAGAAGGAAACGGCATTACGGCTATTGAAAAAAAAAAAGAAGAAGAAGAAGAAGAAGAAGAAGAAGAAGGGGCCACGCGCGATGCCAGTTCATGCTTGCGGGACAAGCCAGAGCGCTACGGAAGGGCTTGCATTATCGCTGGCGGGCGAGCGCGCGCTCTCATGCGAACTGCGCCGTGCGAGTACTGAAGAGAAACACCGGCAGCAGGGGTGGTGAGAACCCGGCAACCTGGTCCTGGAAACAAAAAAAAATACCTGCGGTTTTTGCATCAATACCAGCAGTTTGACTATTATATTGTTATTGTTTTTCTGGTTCCATTCGATTGGGTTTCAAACCGGGAGAACTCAGCCGTCACAGGTGTACTATTACAGGACATGTTATATAACGACAAGGGCACCAGCGCCCGCCCATGCCCGTGGCTGGTGTCTGATGTGCAGCACATATATATCTAGCACATGTATACCTTTCCCCCGGGGCGGTGCTATTGGTGCTCGACTCCACGAGAGGGTGTGGTGGCTTCATCGGAGAGGTGACGCCCCCAGTCCCCCCCAGGTACACACGGGGTCGACCACACCACTACACCCAAACCTGCAGGGCTCATTAGGAGAATGTGTCCCGGTGATGAGGTCTGGGGCCGAGGCTGCGCCCAGTCGGTATTTTTGCTGCTTTAATCTATATAGATTAACATGTGCGCGCGCACATCTCGCTCCATCAGGTGGCGTGAGGGATGCAGCATCAACCCAGTGGCGTGGTAAGCGGCTTGATCCTCTAATGCAATGTGTCTCTTTTGATTCAAGCCAGGAGAGCTATGGACTGAAAAGTCAACAGAAGCATGAGTTTGTAACAGCTCACAGAGGGTGGTGCATGGACTAGATCAGCAGGCCCTGCTGAAAGTCATTGGAATCCAGAATCAGTGCAACGGGCCTTGCAACCAAGCATCCACACAGATTTCATGTTTATTAGCGCCTGCCCGCCACGGAAACACGCCGGGCGCGATTCCAGGCCCATCTCGCCGCTTCAATCTAGCGAGAGCAGAGAATGGCCATCTGACTGGCTCACACGTTGCTTTTTTTTTAACCCCTTTGTCAAGTTGCCTGGGTTTAAGCTACTTTTGGCAACTTGTTCAAAACTCGGTGAGGGAGCGTTGGATTATACGTTCAAGGCCCTCCTTCCCAGGCAGCAGCATACGACCAAAGCCCACCCACACACACCACCACCATCAAGCTCACAAGGTCAACTGGACAAGCAGCACCATCTTCTTATTCACGGTGGGCCATGCGCATTTGGCTGATCGATGATGAACTGGTGAGAGTCTGATCCGGCCGCTTGCGTGAGCAACGAAAAAAAAAAGGAGGAGGTGTGCTATTAGGTGCATGCGCATTATAGGTGGCAAAAAGTATTGCGTCGTCGTCAACGGGTGTATTAGGTCGAAAACTTGACAAGTCACGCAAGCTGCTTTTGATCTTCTCCCCCCCCCCCCGATGATACTCCTTCTATTTCTTTCACGTCTTGCTGGTGAGTATCTGGGACGCGGTGAACACCATATATTGTAAAGAACCCCATCCATGGCAGAAGCAGGTCTCACACCTTTGGTGATGCACCGCCGCATGCGACGCACTTTTGACAGTGTCATGCGGGCGCTATCCAGCTTCTGCCGAGAGGGACGAGCCCTGCTTTTTTAATACGGGGTACATTTTCAATCTTGTTTCTTTTTCACCATGCCACCGCGGGATGCTACGCTGCCCGCCGTAGCTTCAGCTGACCTCCCCCCAGCAAAAGGGACGAGGGCAATAGTAGAATAGTAGGCTGTCTCTCTTGCACACACTAGTACCAATAGATCTCGTACGAAATTACATGGTGAACAGTAACCCAATTGTTGCCGGGTACTGGTACGTACCTACATACGTCTCGGCCGGGCCGTTGGTGGTTTTTTTCCGCCCATCCTCGGCGCCGCGCATCGGTGTTTCTCGGTCTGGTCCAAGCTTTTTTATTACAACATCCTCGAAAAGCGAACAAGGTGCGTTGCGACGCTGCTGCTGAGGCTCTCTGGCACACTCTGGCGTGTCAAGTGCCTGTGCCCGTCTGTGTAGGGGTCACCTGGTTCGGCGCGCGCGCGAGCACACGCCAGTGGATTTCCAAAAGCCTTGCTCACTTCTCAGGCCCGAGAAAAGGTTGCAAAGAAACAAGTTTTTCCTTCTCTCAACGGTGGTGCGGGATGGGTTGATGGAGTGCACACCTTGAGTGTGAGATCATCGTCCCGACGGCTGTCATCGAGGCAGCCAGGTTTCTGCGCTCAGTGGCGCTTTTTTGGTGGGTGAACTGATTACTCCGGACTGTTGGGATTCTCTGAATCACTTTTTTTTTTTGTGCACAAAACCAAACTAGCATCTTATTACCGTTGTTCCAATGAACAAAAACAGGCCAACGGGCGGCCCATGCGGGAGCACAGCTCGCAGCACGTCAGGCTGCGCCGGCTGCTACCGGACCCGATACTTTGTTTGGGAGCAAGGACCAACTCTTTCTCAGAGACCCAGGGTCGTTTACCACGTTAGAACAGACTGCAGCGATGATCCCCTTTTTTGTCCTCGCCCAGTATCCGGCGACCGGGGTTTCGTTGCCAAGTGTGCTTACCTGAACCCTTGCACAAAAAAATTAATGAATAAAATCATCCTGGTTCTACTACCATCTTGTCCGCCCCCCCTTCCTTCCCGCGCCGATCGCATCTTGGGCACCAGCCTGTGCGCTCAACTCAACTAGGGTAGAGGGGGTAGGGGCGCCGCCGCAGACATGCTCTGATACACGCTCCCCCCCAATTTGCCAATTCGGCCGGGACGCTTTGTTCTGCTTGCTTGCTGTTCTTTCGCAATGAGGAGAATATTAGCGAGGGAGGGCAAGAAAAAGAGTCCAAGCTCGGTTGCGCCGTGTGGCCCGGATGATATACTCCGTCGCAAGGCCTACCCGTCCTGCACGACATGTATCCTACTAGCAAAGAAGCGTTTTTTTTGTTTCTAGTGTCTCCTTCTGCCGAGTTATAATGGGAAGAAGCTTTTGCCTGCAGAATGTCGAAAGAAAGAGATAACAGTGGGCATTGGCAAGCTGAACCGAAGCCGCAAGCTACTGCAGAGCAACGGCAGCATCGTCGCGCGTAGCCCATTCTAACTGCATTAGCTTCAAACAGTAGGGCTCTTTTGTCTTTATGCTTTCGATGATGCGCTGCTACTGTTTATCTTTGCGCAGGAAACAAATGGTTCCTGCTCCATTTTCGTGGCTTCGGTAGATTGCGCCCTGCATTTGTTCACGTTTGAAGCTTACACGGGCCCGGGCCGGGACAACCAGTCTGCTAGAATACCATAGTCATGTGCTTTTTCTTGCCTTTCCTGCCTCTCTCTCGACCGATTTTGTTTATACCAATAAGCAGGCTCGTCAAGCGTACAAAACAGAGCCAGCATTCTTCGGGGTGCCAAAGTGAGCCAGCGCAAACCCCCCATCTTTCTCGTCACTTTTCCCATTTTTGCGACAAGCCACACACCCCTGTATCCGTTTGACGACTCCCACCGTCGTGAGGATGTACATACATGGATTATTTATTTGCTTTTTCTTCTTTTCTCACTGCCGTTTCCACTTCTCTTTTTCCTTTTGGCTTGCTATTGTCCCTCCACTCTTATTCTCTATGCCACATGGCCGCCCAGACTTTCCCACAGCGGGCCGCACCACCACACGCCTCATTGCCTTGGCTTCTCCTCTCTCTCTCTCTCTCTTCCGTACCAGTAAGACCACTGGATTGTTCCTCAATTCGCCCCGAACCAATTCTCCTTGCCGGCCCCAGAACCGTTTGACGGGCACTAGCAAGCTTGCGGGCGCCGCGCCGACGCTAGGCCCTCCGTCACCGTCAAGCCTCCCTGTAATAAGAGCTGTTTCTATCGCTTCTCACTTTTTCTTGTCCATTGACCATGTGCCCCTTTGTCCTTTTTTTAAGTATATTTTTTATTGTGAATGTACTTTTTGGCTTTGAGTCAAATCAATCCTTGCCACGTTTTTTCTCCTTTGTTCCTCGCCAAGGGCCCCGCATCGTCCACGATGAGACGCCCCCAAAATCCACACAACACGTTTGCTCTCATCTCTCCCCCTTGTGTAATTTCCCAGTCGTCGCTCGCTGCAGACATAGCCAGAGAGCCCACCACATCCCGAATGCCACAATCAATAGTTTACGACGGAGGCGGTTTTGCACGACGATGGGCTTTGTCTTTTGCCTCCGCGGAAAAGAGGGTAGCAAAGACAGAGAAAAGTGAAACGGAGATGTGACTACATCCAAAGCTCTCGATTTGGTGTTCCCACTCGCCATGTGGTTCGCAATGCTATCCTGTGCGCCACACCACGTTTCTCTGTCTACGATGGTCTGATCTGCTAACATGGAGGTTTGGCACATTTGCAAAGGCAATGCCAGAGCCTCGGAGTAGTTGCCTAAGTTTCGTTATTCGTTGCTGGCTTCTACTGTGAGTTGTCTACATCTTTTGGTCATCTTACCTCGTCTTGGCAACTTATTGGTCCCATGACCACCATCACACCATGGCAAATTGCTTCTCGTCACACTTGCATTTGTAACTTATTCAAGGTCTCTCGCATTTGGCCCGATGTTTCCCACAGCGTTTGATCCATTGCGACTTGGAATAAACGTCAGGACACGGCCCTCTCCCATCTGCAAGCCATTCACAGCCATCAATAGCCTCCAGTCTGTCGAAAAAGCAATTATGGCGGTGCCCAGTTTTCGTCCACTATACCTCTTATCTACAGATACAAACTTGGCCGATCCATGTATTTCCCTTGTTTGCCATTGCTATGGTTTTTTTGCTTTTTATCCCGTTTGGTATTCATTCTCTGCGTCATTCTTTGTTCTACCTATTCGTTGCTTCTTTTAATCCACTTGCTCGCATTATCCTGCACGTAGGGCACGACTACAAGTCCGCCATGTCACCTTGGGATGAATTGCATGCAGATGCTCCAATCACTAAAATCCGGATAGTTGCACTGCAAAAGCAATAATTCACTCTTTTGAGCATCAATCCATCCCATAGTTCGGGCTAGAACACAGGAGCTCTCGCTCCCCATCTTGCTGTTTGCGAATTTGATTGTTGCACACTGCGACCTGCCCTGCCCGCTCAGCCCAAGTCCGCGGTGCCATCTCCTACTGCAACTCTAAGGATGCTGTTGTCACATCAAGACTTCCCCATCGATGTCACAGTATGCCTAAAGTAGTAGCAACCTCGTCTAGCATTGTGCCAGTCGTCCCTGCATAAGTGGTTGCGCGGACGCAAACATCTTCGCAGAATGTTCATCACTTACACCGCGGTCGCCGCATGTCCGACTCGTAGATGCGCACTCAGCTTCACATGGCATTTGAGAATTGCCACAGCTTGTAAAGTGATTTGTCTCTTTTACCATGGTATGAAAAGGAAAAAAAAAGTTGCCATGGCGTACCACGGCTTCCTTGAGCTCAATCATGGAACCTCAAAAGCTACGGACCAGCAGGCGTGCCAAGGATTCAGAAGCAAGACACGGTCCATCAAGTCAGCCTTCGGACTTGCAAGTCGCCGCTCACTTGCACGCACTGAGCAGGATATCATTGAGAATTTCGAGATGTCACCGATCGCCATATCTGGATACTCGATCCCTTGCAAATGCACACGCTCCAGGCAGCACCGAGACGTCTGTCACTAGTCCCTCAACCACCGGACCCTAGGAGCAACCAAGACACAATCTCGTCATTGTAGCCCTTCTCATGTATTTAGCCACAACAAACCATCAACGGTCGCTTGAATTCGCCATTTCCGTCTCGCCAACCCCCTGCTCTAGATATGTCGTCCATACCAAACCCAATGAGAAACCCCCCACGCCAGCATGCTGCAAACACTCAATCATTACTCCGCACCTACCCCCCAAAAAAGGAAAAAAAAGACTTTGCCAGAGAATTCACATTCTCCGACAGTCATACCCGACACTTTCTTATTTTTTAATCTATTTCATTTTGGTCTAGTGGCTTGGTGGCGTGCCGAGACTGGCATTCACCAAAAGGCCCTTACCCTCCCTCCCCCTCGGTCTTTTCATCACACCGCCAATCGTCTTCACAACGGTCACTAGCGTATTAT
>JARDXD010001048.1:0-66571 GCA_029218145.1 Aphanocladium album
ATACTAATAAGAGAGATAGTAGCTAATAGCCTTATAAAGACTTTACTAAGGCAGTAAATAAAGAAATTTATTAGGCAACTTAGAATAGAGGAACTTAATACGTTTGGTAAAGGCAATAAGGACCTTAATGCGAGACTCGAGGCTGCCTTCAATCCAGAGCCTCCTCAGGGCTCAATTCGTCTAAATCCAATAAGAAACGTGTTATCAAACGAATTATCATACACCATACCGCCTACCTAAGCTAGGAATTCTACCACTTAATACCTATAAAGGTTATATAGGTTAAAATAACCTTATAATAGATAGGTCCTAGATCTTAACTATTTGATTGGCTAAGAGAAGGGGCTTCTAATAAGGCTTGGAAGGTCCTCTCTAGAGGCTATAGGTTTGATTCCTGCCCTTATTATTCTTTTTGCCTTATTCAACAACCGGCAAAACACCAGAAAACACACGATAACAACATCACGATATTATTTTGCAGCTTTAATTTTGGAAGTGTTTGAAGCTGGAGGGGTGTGTCACGCACAGGTACAGGCAGTGACTGCGCTAGGGGCACCATCCCACAAAAGGTGTTATTTTCTATGCATTTATCCGTAAATTGAGGGAGCCACCCCCTTAGGGTGTCTCCAGGCGTACGAGCGCCCACAGTACTAGTTTCAACCAATCAACCAATTACCTCTATGACTAGAAACTGCCCTGCGTGACAATATAAGCTTCCACCCCACTGCTCGCAACTAGGCCCTCTGCAGGTGTATATGCAATAAATACAACGCCATCATTGGAAGGACCGAATGTTCGTTCATTTTCTCGGTAAATCATTCAGAAGGAAATTCTCATCGCATTCGTGCCGTACCTGGCCGAAGAATTGATGCTATGTTACGACCAATCCAGCCTTGCGCCATCCCTCTTTGGAATGTCCCAGCAACGTGCACAAATAAAGAGGCGATGTACTATCATATTCATGTCCGATGCTATTGCATTAAAGTTTACACGATGCTAACTGTTTATCGACCTCACCGTGCTCTATCGAATCTCAATCTCCTCCAGCACAACCGCTGCTGCATCCGGAACCGCTTCGCCGTGCATCACTCCAAAAACAAAAGCTTCCCCCACGAGAGTATAATTACCTTGAGAATCCGGCCGGAAAATGAATGGAACAGAAGCGCCAGGCAGGATCCAAACCTCGTCTGCGTCCGCCACGGAATGAGGGCCCATACTAAGATGCCCGTCGCCGGTGATGAAGAGCGTCCGCGAATGCATATTCTTTCGTAGCGCCGTCTCAACCTTGCCAACGCTGTCAAAAATAGCTTTGTAAACCTCGGTACCGCGTCGTGTCTCATGCATCTGATCAAGCGCGCTGTCTAGATCCGCAGGGCTTGGGAAGACATCGTCCTGGCCGGTGCGTGCCCACAGCTTTGCCAGAGACGCCTTCAGAAGACGATCAGGCCGCGTATCGTCACTGGAAACGATAGAACTCGACGCCCCAAGTTCGGTATTGATAATATGATGATGGAGATTGTCGCTCGACAGCATCTCTGACGCCAGGTCCTGCTCGAGGTACGTCTTGATGGCGTTACCAAACACTTGTATGTCAAACTGCATGTCCTCAGAGCGATGCGCTACAGACATGAAATCTGCTGAGGCGGAGCTGCCCAGCGTGCGGATATGATGCCGCTCAATAGCTACAATAAGCGACGCGCACCAGTTGGCAAAATTCTCATCCATGTCCGTAGTCGCCGCGCTCTTCATGCTGGCTCGGTCGAATGAAGTGGTTAGCGTGCGCCAAAGCGCCTGGCCAACGGAGAATCCATTCGTGTTCAAATTTTCCCAGTTTGCGCCGATAAAGTCAAACAGCTGATACCACTCATCAGTGCTATCAATGAGGTTGAACGGCATCGCCGTCTTCTGGACGAGGTCCAGCTTAAAACCACGCAACAGGAGCGAATCTTGGCTTATTCGTAGCGCCTTCGTAGTGAGCAAGTCTCCACATGCCCTCCATGATGTCGCCGTGTCAAACTTGAGTCCTTGAGCCTTGAGCGGTACGGGAAGCAGCGGCGCTGCAGGATCCGGTAGCCACGACGGAAAGCCCTGACCCGCATCTGTCCTGTATTTCGCATCTTCTACAAGAGACAAAAATGCAGTACCGTCCAGGTGTATCATATAATATCTTGCAAAATTCAAAGCCACTTCTTTCAAGCTCAACGTGTAGTCAATCGGTGGAAGCTGTGCTGCCTCGGCGGGTGTTCGCGCTCCGTGTTTCGCCATGCCAACCATGGCATAAAACTTGTCAACCACCTGCGTGGCGTCAAAGCGCCTGCCAAGAAAGAGCAGGTTGGCAGGCGTCAAACCTCCTCCCCGCGCAGCCTCTTGAGCCTCAATCAGCGTGGATAGCTCATCACCGAAGCGTAGTGCCGATCGCATGCCCAGCGAAGGAAGTTGTTCCTCGGGCGGCCTAAAGACCAGCACATACTCAGAGAGCTCTGGCCACGCCTGCGAGGCGTTGATAACAGTAAGCGCGTCTTTGAGCTGATTCCAATTAAGAAGCTGGTCGCCGCAAACTAGCAGCAGTTCTTTGGCTAGGGCAATTTCTTGCACAATCCAAACACGCTTGAAGTACGGCCGAGCCAAGATTGAGCCCAGAGAGAGCCAGCTGTCGCTGGAAAACTGGGCGACGAAAGTAGCGGAATCAAAGTCGGGGCCCTTGACCCAATCGATGGGTACTTGGTTAAGCTCATTGATGAAGCTCGTCGCCCCTGCAGCCAGGCTGCCACCCTCTCCCAGCCAAGAGACTACAGACTCCGCGGCTGTATAAATCTGGTTCATCAGGGCAACCTGTTTGCCCTTTTCGTCATAATCAGACTGATTGATGCACAGTTGATCAATCCAGAATGGCATGACCCGCAGCTTGGCCAGAGGTCCGTCTTTGGCCATGGAGATCCGTCGCAGGCAGCAGAAGAGATTATACGTAATCTGGATTCGTTTTCCATTGCAGAGTATGGCAAAGCGCCATTGTGATCTTTTGGTGTTGAACCTTTGCAATAAAGGCGGCCGATGGTCACCCCAGACGTACGATAACGCATTGAAAACAGGCTTGCTGCCGAGTTCGACCTCCTCAAGGCGCAGGTTGATGAAGCAAGGATTGCTTTCATCCGCGTCCTCAAAATAGAGAAGTCTGATGGAAGGCGTAGCGGACAAGGCATCGTACTGGAAAGGATCGTACTCCTTCAACTCAGGAGGGCCAGTTGCCATGTTGCGAGGGTCAAGCATCATTTGCCCGTCTACGAACGACTGCAGCTGTTTCCGCAACATACCAACACCGCGCATGCCAACATGGTCCATGTCTTTGAAGAACGGAGAGTCCTCCCCAATAAGCTTGGGGATTATACCCGCAAATGATTTTCTGAGCGCTTCGATACTTCGGGCCTTTTCCTCTGGTGTCTGCGAATTCAAGGTCATCATGTTTTCCGTGGCAGGCCCCCATAGCATCTCGTCTGCCAACCCAAGAACGTCCATGAAAGAGCTGGCCTCTGTGTCGGCATATTGTAGATTTCTGCGCCAAGACTTCATGACACGCTGCAAATTGTCGACGCTTTTTTGTTGCTCCTCATCGAAGGTTTTGCCTTCAAGTGAGGACATGAACAGCTCCATCTGTTGTATCTGCTGTTTGTTGCCTCCCACAAAACCGGACATCAGAGCATTGATGCCTTTCATCAAGTCATGCGGTGCCTCGGATTCTTCTGCCGATGCCGTATCCAAGTTCTTGAACAAATTCGGAAATGTCTCTGCCTGTTTCTTTCTCCATGACTGTGCGGCCAAGACGGATCTGTCAGACAGTTCGCTGGGGTAATTGCTGAATACTGCTGCCAAATGTTTGATCCGATCATCTTTAGTCTCATCAACACCCTCAACATTGCGTGAGATCTCCTGAACATCAGATTCGGAACCTGAACCCTCTCCATTATCAGATCTCATGCTTCTCCCGCCTGAGCCCAGCGGTGCAGTTTTGACTTCGTTGACAGAGTTCCCCTTTACTTTTGAGACCTGTCTTGGGGACCAGTTTTTGGATAGCAGCTCTCTTTTAGGCTGTATCTCTGTCCCCGCTGGCTTCTGGATGTCAGTCATCTCTTCTCTGACTTTCATCTCCGGTTTGTGTTGTTCTTCTTGCTCACATTGCACCATAATAGGCGGTCCACCAGCTACGGCAGCAGAAGTCGCAGCGAGCTCCTCAACTCGCAATTGCTCTGCGTTGTAAAGCTCTTCTTGCTCACCGTGCATCTTTGGGTCCGCTCGACGAACAATAATGTTGCCATTTCTTGCAACCGACACCACGTACTTCGTCAAGGGTAGTGTATCGTCAATTTGGCTCTCTTCCTCCAAATACGCTCGGACCATGGCATCTCCTATTCGCGTCTCAACAGAAGTCTGCAATGACCGGGCGCCTTGATCGCAATCATATCCCTCTTCCGCAATCAATTTGCATATTTTCCCATCAAACAGCATCTCAAGTGCAACATGACCCACAAGCTGCTTGCCTTCAACTCGAATAGACTGTAGCACCCTTCGTTTAAACTCGATAACAAATTTATGGGCCACGACAGCGGCTTCAACAGGCGAAAATGGCAGAAATGGCACAATGACAGATATTCGGCCAGAGAGAGGATTCTTGCAGAAACTTGTCAGATTTATTAGACTAAGCGGAAAGTCGATCACTTACGCCATATGTTGATTTGAGCTGTTTCTTGATTGCCATGGTGAGATCAAGAATGAGCTTGTTGCGTCGCATAGGGTCGTCTGTTGCACTTAAATGATGCTCGTGTATTTGGAAAAAGTCGAGGATAACATCGTCCGCTGCGTTCGTAGCAAAAATCCACATTGTTTGTGAGGTATCGACAGCCTCACGATTTCTTCGATCGGAATACCGACCTGTCTGGCATTAGAGGTGGAATGCACTAATTCCTCACAATGTTCACTTACCTTCAGAGAATGGTACTAAGAGGGCATTCTGCACCTCCTTTGTAGTCTTCTCCAGCTCATCCAAAAAAATTATGCAGCGCTTGCCACTATTTCGAGTAAGAAAATTGTTGAGAGGCGATCCCAATTCATATCCTAGGTACGGCATTTTTGGACCAAAGAGATCAGTTTCGTGTTTCATCTCAGTGCAATCTACGCAACAGATTTCAAGATTTAGAAGCTCTCCCATTCTTTTCGCCAATTCTGTTTTTCCATGCCCAGAAGGACCTGTATTGCGCTCCTGGTTAGACATGCGTATACGGAAAACGACTATGTATGCGCCACGTCTGGAGACCTACCGGTAAATGCCATGACAAGAGGTTTAGTTCGTGGAAGTGCCAAGTGCGATATGAGAACGTCAGAGACTAGTTGAGTTGCTGCTGTTTGGCCAATTAAGAAATGCGAGACTCCAAGTAGGGCTGTCGCGTTGTGGATGCGCGTGACCTGGGACTGCCGGCTCGTTGGCGCTTGACTTTTCAGGACCTTTTCGAGGAAGTAGCGCTGGCTCAGGTTAATCGTTTTTGCCATCGTGGCATAGATTGCCGCTGTGCACCACGATTTCTTTGGTTCTGTAAACATAGTTTGCGCCAGCTCCTCGACTGGATCATCGAGGCAGGGAGTAAATAGGGACCGTGGAATGACCATGGGATCCGCCCCGAGACTCAACAGCGTCATTAGCATGGATGTAGTATCTTCATTTGCAGCCCTTGTTCGCATGACGGCAAATGCGAGAACAGGGATCCCTGTTCTCGTTTCTCTCACGTTCATGTCCGCCCCATGCGCTGCCCATGTGCGAACGATATTCTCGTCGTTGGTGGCCACTGCATAGAATACTGAGGGTATACCGCAGATGCTAGCCTTCATACCACTTTGCACTACTCTTTCATCGAAGAAGAGAAGATAGTGCTGGAGTTGCGCGGGTGACATTCCTCGGCTGAGATTGGCTAATAGCCGGATCAGAGAGAAGGGTATCCTTCTCCCTTCGTCCGGAGAAAATAGAGGCTCACCGACGGGGATATCTATGGTTGGTAACTTGAAGTCCCAGCGCTCAATTTGAGAAGGAAACCCATTTACGGAACTCCCCAACCCCGAATCCGGTGGCGGAATAACTGGTACTTTGGCAATAGACGTGACATTCGCGCCGGTTGCAATGTCAAGCGTATTTGCATTTTTGGAGTGAAATGGGATCGGTACATCCACCTCCGTATCGAGAGGAGGGGGCAAATAGTCGCGGCTTTGCGCCTGTTTTGGTGGTGCTGGCGATGACTTTGTTGAGGTGGTCAGTAGCCTCTCGGGGTCAGGAGTTTGGTAATGCGAGCATGGTACTGGAGATGCAATGCCCACGCTACCTTGATCACCATGCTTCGGTTTCGGGGGAGCTGGTGAAAGGGGTCGCGATTTTGGCGAAACGCCACCTAACGGGGAGGCTACAGTAATGTCAGATACATGACGACGCTTAGATCATGATGGGCAACATACTGAGATATACGGACTCTTGTAAGCTTTTGATTGCAGCGTCGCGATCGCCTTTATGAAGCTGGTTATTTGTTAGAATTAGGTGAATAGCCATGCATGCCTGGTGCCCACCTTTAAGGCTGAGGCTGCCTTGCGACGAGAGCAAGAGCACTGATCCATGATGAAGCCAACATCATCGGGCGCAGGGCTGCTAGCCCCAGATGAGACACTGGCCATGACGAGTTGTCTGTGGTCTTCACGTATCGAGAGCTATTGCGGGGGTTCACCTTAGGGGAAGGCATCATGAAGAAAAAGCTCAATAGGTAGCACTAATGGCCCAGCGCATGATTTCAACCTAGCGATGGATGAGGGGTCAACAGTGGGTGCGGCTGCTGGTTGAGCTTCAGCCGCACCATGGGCAAGTTCGGGAGGTATGGGTTAGCAAAAGCATGAAACAGTTACAAAGGAAAAAATCAGCCCCATGCGTGGATAGACTGATGCATACAGCAAACTATCTCCTTCTTATGGGCGATTTTCAATTTTTCTCTCAAAATTGTTTCAGCGCCGTTGTGGCCTTCGTTCGAAACGCGCGCCAACTCAGCAAACTGGCTAGTGCAACGATCGCCAAAGTTGGCTTGCTGCGCTCGGGCGGCACGGCGCGGCCCGCTGCGACCATTTGGAGAGCGCAGAATAAGGTTCACAAAGCTATCTGCTCAAAGAACATAGTAACTATGTATTTCCATGCAATGCAAAATCACGCATGAGCCGGAGAGTACATTTGCTGCTCATAAGAAGATCAACCCGACAACAGTTCTGGTGACTGCCCCGCGAAAGTCCTACTGCGGAGCCCATCATAGCTGGCCATAGTCCACAGCGCATTCACCCATTCGCTTTCCTGCATTGAAGAGAAAGTTGAGTAAGGCTTCTGAGAAGTTCTCGAAATGATCTAGTGCCCTTACCTTTGAATATCATGCTGAATGACAGCGTAGCTTCAAAACTCATCTCAATGTCGAATGACACCTTGTACCAGTCTCCATTTCCCGAGTTGACGCGCTGAAACTCAGAGTGAGCAATGGAAGACAGATCTGCTTTCAAAGTGGCGACTGTTTTGCATTCTACGAGGAGGATTAGTTTTGCAGACACACTCGGGTTATTAAGGTAGCGTAGGTGTTGCCCACCAGAAGTATGAAAGAAGGACGGTTCCCCAGAGCCAGTGAAAATGATCAATCCGAACGAAAAAATCATGTTGCTGAAATCCGTGATGGCTTGGTAAAAATTGAATGTGACAACTTTTTTGGATGAAAACTTGTCGCCCTTGAAATTTGTTAGAACCAGGCCAACCCAGCGGTACATAAAGAGGCACTCACCTTGTGAACATACCACCGCATAATATTATGGCACGAATACTTTTGCTGCACATCACTCCATTTTCTAAAATCATGTCAATAGGGCGAAGAACAAAAGGATGCAAAAGATGCTGTAGGCTTACTTGTTTGACTCAGCTGTACGACGCTTGTCTGGTGCTTCATGCCTGGCGGGATCCCAATCTTCGCGCATGACAATGCCGTAGTGGTGGCGGATGATGCGTGTCTGAACGATATCGCCCTGAATAGCCCGCAGCATCGCGCCGCGGGTGACAGCAGACCAAGCATTGACCGGTTGAATCACAGTCAGGGCTGGGATGTCCTCATCATCGCCGCTGAAGTGATTTTCGATTTGCATGCGCAAATACTCGCTGCCTCCGAACCCTCCAACGAGCAACAATGCAGAGACCTGGACATCGCCAAGGCTCTCCTCCACTCGATCCAGTTGACCATTTATGAGCTCAATGATCATCCCAATCACAGGGTCGAAAACTTGCTTCATTTCTTCCCCCGTGAAAGTCAACTTGCCATCCTCGATGCCAAATTCATCATTATCCTCGAAATTTTCTGGAACTAAATGATAGTGAGCAAGAAGCAGAATTATCGACACTTCATAGTATGCACAGGCTCTTACCAGGCACTTCATAAATGGCATTCGAAATGTCGCCGAGGCCAAAATTCAGTTTAATCTAGATGAAAAAGAAAGCAGTTAATAACGTGATCTTCAAGTGAAAAGTAACCAGGTTTCTTACATCGCTATTGAAGGCTTGTTGCATCTGGACACAGACACATTGTTAGATATCAGGGCTAAATTGGCGGGGTGACTATTACCTCGTGTAGTGCGTTCGTGCTTTCCGACTTGGATAAAGAGTCCAGTAGTGGTCCAATTTTGTCCCGGACCAGAGTCTCAAACTTGCGGTTTAGATATACCGAGCCACACAGACCTCCACTGCCGACGGTGACTTCGTCAACCCGAAGTAACGGCTCAGTTTCAAAAACGCGGTACGTGGTGAGGTCCTACAACTGTGAGCATAAACCGGATTTATGGATCGATATGTCGACTTACCACTGTGCCTCCTCCAGCGTCGCAAGTAATGAAGATGTCGCCTGGTTTCACAGAGAAACTGGGAAGCTGTTCGGTGAACTTAGCAGAATACCCAGGAAGTATCTCACGCGCGCATACCTGATGGAATGTATAGACAGCAGCAGCTTCGGGCTCAGTGATCATCTTAATCTTGTTGAGTTCACCAAACCCCGCCCGGTGAGCACACTGAAGCGTGTCCGACTTGGCCTTATCCGACCACACCGCTGGAACTGTAATGATGGATCCCATTGGCGTAGAGCTAACAAATTCTGATAGAGTCAACATGCAAAATTACGACAAAGTCGAAGAGATCCATGTAGCGTACCTTTGCCCCATTCAGATTCCATTTGGTCTATCGCGACCGCACGAAGACATTCAAGGTATTTGCTGATACCGTCCGTTACTTTTCGATTTGGTGGAAGTTTGCCGAGCCTTGTGGAGAATGTCGCCAATGTCTGAGCAGCCGCAATCTGATTAGGATCGAGATAGCTGACATATTTCAGTAATTTCGAACTTTCAGGTAACAATCTTACGCGGGGAAACGCAAAACTCACAGCTTGGCGTAGCATATTCGGTCCGGGTCGTCGTCCAGTTGAAACCCCCATTTGAAGCCTCCAGGAGCGGTCTTGTCAAATTTGAAGACACTGATAATAAGTCAGTCCTAAAACTCCCGCCACCAATCTTTATAAGTTCTTACGAGGGAACCTTTGGCGAGGTCTGCGCGCCCATTCCAGGCCAGTGATCCTCAATAAGCTCGACAGAAACATCATCCGGCTGAGGCAGCAATCAATATATTGGTTCCATCTCAGTCATTTCGGGTAAGAACTTACCTTTTGATCGGATTCGACATATGCATAGGCCAAACCAGAGTAGGTTGTGCCGAAGTCGACGGCGCACTGTTCGGGTTTATTAGTTTTCAAAATTGAAATAGAGATCAAAAGGATTTGCTTACAATTATTTTCCCATCGCTCATTGTGAAAAAGCTGCGGGATTGTGGCAATGAAAGTATCTGCACTGAGGTGTTGCAGAGCTTCCGCTTGCAATTCGCTTGAAAAACGGTGCACTCCTAAGACGGCGTCTGTTTTGCCCGACTCTGTGCTCAGAGGAACTATATCTAGACGTTCAATCCCTCATGTACCGCAAGTACATACAACAGTCGAGTTTCTGAAAATTTATTTGCAGCTTTAGCGACATTTACGATATGATCGGCTAGAGAGGTTTGCGGGGTCATGGCCAATGGAAGCCGCTAATAAGTCTAGAGAGGTCCGCCGCACGAAGCCAACCACCCTGGTCGAGCTGAGAGGTTCAGCCTCACTTCGTCGCTACACCGCAAATAAGGAGAATCATCAGTCTGCAAAAGCCAAAACCAGGTAGAGAACTGGTGATGTGAGGAGACCGCTGTATATCATTTTCGGGTCACCGTCAAATACTAAGTCTTTGGCCATGGCGGGCGCAGAAGTGCTGGTGAGCATACTATTTGCTCAAGGGTGCGCAACTGTGCAGCGAAATTAATGCCATTAGGTTGGAATACAATTGAGCCATTCCACGGCAGCGGCCTCATTTCTGCTTCCAGGAAAGGTTAGAAATAATACAGGGCATCAGCAAGGCCGAGCAGCTAACAGAATCAGAATGTTGATCCGACAGTTGTCGATGGCTACCCTGGTTCACGAAATTTTAAGAGCGGGATCGTTCCATTGTCAGTCTTCTTCTGACTTTATGTGTATGGATCTAAACTGACAAAATCTGTAGCCGCATAGAACATGGGCCGGATACTGCGGCGGCGGCATGGGGCCACGATAAGACAGGCAAAGCAGTGCGAGACAAGCTGCTCTTGTAAGCTCTAGACAACCATGTTTACTGATGCAAGCTGAGAAGTGACAGGAAAACAGGATGGATAGATTTCAGGTTCAAAGCCGATCGTGAGATTTTAAACAAACTGGAAGAAAAGAGCAGAGAAAATGCGACCAGCAGCCAGGGCGATTGGGCAATCGATCTCCGCGCATTTCTCTATAAGCTGGTGACCCACGTGATGAAGCGCGGCAAAGTCACCTTTGGTGAGAGGCAAATTATGTCTTATCGTTCTTGACGCTAGTATTGACCGTCTTGCAGGCGCGCTGGGTGATATCACCTACAAAGTTGCCATCGCCGTACCGCCGTGGTGGTATGGCGAGGTCCCGCCTTCGCTTTTAGAGCCAATGGGTTTTGATGATGAATCAAAGCTACTCGTAGAACTCGTTCCAGAACCTGTTTGCTGCTTGACCTATTTCTTCAATCGCGAGAGGAAGCATATGCTAAGCAACACTGGCGCGGAGTCGTTGGTCTACCATTGCAGCATGGATGACCAGTTTATGGTGAGTGAAAGCAGACTGTCCTATTGGTGTTACAATTGCTCCTGGTTTCTAGACTGACGGCGGAGAAGACCGTAACAGGCATAACTCTTGTTGCCAAAGGATCTTCTCGCGACATACAGCTAGATCATGTACAAATCCATGGATTCAGTACATCTGAGGTAGCGAGAACGTTCCGAGAACTACTCGAACAGCGATTGGAATCAACAATAGCTGGGATTGAGGAGAGTCTGGTATCCATCGACGGAAAGCTCCAGAAGGTACCAAAACTCTCTTCGGACCGACTGTGTTTTGCAAGATAGCTAACGGACCAAAGATAGTTGACGACTTTCTCAAAGTATGTCGACAAAAAAAGTAGTTGTATCTTTCCTAACTAAAAATATAGTTTTTGCCAAAGTTTGACGGCACAAGAGATTGCAAACTACGCCGTAAGTATTACAGTACTGCCTCGCGTACACTTACTGAAGCCAGCGGTAGTTCCATGGAAATTCCCGGATGCTCTCGAATCTGGCATTAAAAGCAGTCAAATCATATTTGAGGCATCTGTACTCCGGGAAAAACTATTCAAGAAGCTTTTGGCACCGTTTTGCGATTACCTTGTTCAGGCTGCGAAGGCCGACGACCGGCCACTGCATGTACTTTGCAGTGGAATCCTCAGCGAGTGCCCATATGTAACACTATGTGCGACGAAGCTTTTGGAAGAAGAAGGGTTCGCAGAAAAAATAGAGATTCTAAACGCGCTCAATGGGTATGAAATCGAGGTGAAGTTGCCCTTTGGGTTTGCTGACATGTAATAGCGAAACAAGCGTGGCGCGGGGAGCGGCCATACATCTTGACGAAGCCAGGCCGCACACACGAATCGCCGAAGTAAGAGCGTTACCAGAGAACCAAGATGTCACTGTCGCAATCAATTCCTCGTTTAAAGAGCTGGCAAGGCGAATTGATGCTCTCTTGATGGACGTCGTTGGTAGTCCTCAAGAACACGACGCCAACACGCTTCTATTTAGAGCACAACTGCTGCTATATGAGCACAAGGAAAAGTTTGAATGCACTAGTTCGCTGCTACAGCTGTTTGTTTGCATCCACAAACTACAAATTTCACAAGGCAAAGGCGAAACAGGCGCAGCAGTGAGGGAAGAATTCGACATTATAGTCAGGAGCGGATTTTTCTCTCGCGCCGAGTCCAAGTGCGCTGATGTGGCATTTTGCTTCTACAAGCATGGCACAACTGTCGAATTGCTGGAATTTCTCAAGGATACCGGATCTTCTGTGTCTGATACGACAGAATTTGATGGCATTGATTTAGTTGCACCGATCCATGTTGCCACTCGACATGGGCAGTTGGACGTCCTCAAATGGCTGCTCCAAAACGATGCGAAATTGAGTGTTCAAACAAGCGACGGTTCAACCTGTTTTCACGAGGCAGTTAATTGCCTTGAGAGTGCACGAACGGGACTGACCTGTCCCATCTTCGAAGTTCTGCTCGCAGCTCTGGAGGCGGAAGACGCACAAAGAACTGCTGCTATTCTCAATATCGAAAATCATGCTGGCGATACCGTCCTTGACATCGCCAAAGCGCGCGGTCTCAAAAAAGAATGTGATCAACTCAGAGTTCTGGGTGCGCAGGAAAACAGCAAGTTGCTTGCAACCCGCGAGGAAGTCGTACTGGCAATTGAGAAGGACGACCAGAAGTATCTTGAAAAAGCACTTCAAGAAAAGCCAGAGATATTGGATGGAATGCAACTATCCGACGGCATGACTCTGCTTCATCTGGCCGTTAAAAAACGGAACTTCAACAGCACGAATATTTTGCTGCGCAACACAAAATCGAATGAACTTGTGAATATTCAGGACGTGTACGGCTGGTCTGCGTTACATTTAGCATCCGCTCTGGAGGATCCCACTATTACAGCCTTGCTCATACAACACAATGCGGACTTGGAAGCTTCCAGCGAAATTGGCTACGGTTGGGTCAAAACTGAAGCCGCGAATGATACACCAAATTCATCTTTTGAGTTATCGAAATCTCCACAAGAGAACAACAGCGGACATTGGCGAGCTCTCCACATTGCTTCAATTCTTGGAAATGAAGCAATTACTCAGCTGTTGGTGGCGAATGGCGCCGAGTTGCACCCTGAAGATTGTGAAGGATTTACACCTTTGAGGCGGGCCATTCTCATGGGAAATGTACGCATCACACGAATTCTTCTAGAGCACATCCCGAACGCCCCGAAGACTGGCGACATGGCACTTGAAAATGAGACAACTCCAAAGAGACAATTTAGTCATGGGGCGCTGATTGATGCCGTCGTGGTAGAGAATGAAGAGATCATAGATCTACTACTCGATTGCGGATGGGATGTAAATGAGCAAGCAGGAAAATCCGGGTGGACGGCGCTGTCACACGCAGTAGTACGTCAGAATGCGAAGCTCGTGGCACGTCTCTTGCAAGAGGGGGCCGACCCTCAAATTCTGCACTATGATGGAAGTAGCTTGCTTCATCTCGCAGCAGAAGGCCAAAATATCCAATTGGTGCGGGAGCTACTCCCACGTTGTTCCACACTTGTCACGGATCTGCAGGGAGCAACACCTCTCCATGCGGCTGCGAGGAAAGGGTTTTCACCAACTGCGAAGTTGCTGGTAAATGCTGGAATAAACGTGAACTCAGTTGATCATGAAAGTAGGAGCGCACTGTACGTGGCGCTGGAGAGCTCGAACCTGCCTGTTGCGCAATTGCTATTTGAGACAACCGGGCCAAGTTTGGCAGGTCCGCGCAAGACACTACTACATGCAGCAGTCTACAGCGGCAATCCATGGGCATTGAAAATGGTCTTATCACAGAACAGCACGAAGAGCATTCCTTTGGACTCAGTCGATGACAGCGGTGATACACTTCTCTGCATCGCCGCGAAAGCAAGCCACTCTAAGATGGTCCAAGAGCTTCTGCGATTGCACAGGCCACAGAACCTGTGGCGGCCGATACTGCAAACTTTTTTCGCAATGGCGGAAATTGGGAGCGATGCACTTCTAAAAGTCATTGCTCATCATGACAAAAATTTTTTGTCAGCATTGAACGAGGACGAGAGTGCTGTTAGGATTGCGAATATTGATGGTATTGGCGCAGTCTCGAAGTCGTCCTGGACAGTTTTGCACGCAGCGGTTTGGTATGCGCAACCTTCATCAGTTGAGGCTCTTATTACAGAGGGTGCGAAGTTGCATTCGGAGGCTGCAGGCTTGACACCCCTAGGACTCTTGTGTGTCACTCCTCGAGACAAACTGAAAGCAAAGCATCTGGAGGTGTGCGAAGTGCTTCTCAAAAAAGGAGCAGATGTATTCAAGGGAGGACTTGGGCATTCTGCTCTGCATTTGGCAGCAAAAGCTGGCCATATAAGTCTCATAGAACCGCTACGGGCTGCTGGCGCGGTGATGTCAGCCATGAATGGCCATGGCCGGACGGCTCTGCAATGTGCTATTGAAGGCGGCCATGCAGGGGTAGTCTCCAAGCTCATCGAGAAAGGTGCCAAACTGGATCCAATCAATCTCCATACGGCGGTTCATACAGGCAGCCCGCTTGACAACATCAAGATGCTGATCGACATGGGCGTTGATCCTGACTTTGTCGCACCCGATGGATTCACGCCGCTGTTGATTGCATCGGCAATGGGGCGTAGCGACATTGTGAACTACCTATTAGCCAACGGCGCTAGCATTCGTTTCAGAACTAGCCATCGACAGCAGTCTGTGCTTGACATGGCTGTGATCTCGCGTCAGTTAGATACAGTCTCCGCGATACTCGATTCTCCTGTGTACAAACAAGCATTCCAATCCGATCGCAGCTATGCGTGGATAGCCGCCAGCAAAGATTCTTCTCCAGACGCCAAGATATACAAGTACATCTTCGAGAGAACCGACTGTCAAAAGGATCATGGCGCAGCCATCTTACATTGGGCTGTTAGGAACGAAAACGAGCCCCTTCTTCATCTCCTGGTCAATAATGGTGTGGACTTGGCAATACCGAGTATGGACGGCTGGAGTGCACTTCATACCGCTTCAATGGCTGGAAAAACGGACATGATGCAGATTATACTGAACAAAGGATTTGGTATCAACTACCAGGGCCACAAATCGAGAACCGCTCTCCATCAGGCTATCGCAGCGAACCAAACCAGCTCAATCTCATTCCTGCTTGAAAATGGGGCAGACACTTCCTTATTGGACGAAGACTCACAAGGATGTGTTAATATTGCCCTAGATTACGGTGCCATAGATGCATTTTCTGTATTGAACCTCCAGCCAAGCCACTTCACAACAAAAAGCTATGGAGGAAAGACATTGTTGGCGCTCGCAGCGGATTCGGGGAATACCGGCATACTTAGGACTTTGCTTAATATTGAAGCAAGTTTTGGGACGGAATACACGACATCATTTCACCAGGCTGTCAGTGCTGGAGACATATCCCTTACGCAAACACTATTGGGCTGTGGAGCGGAGCTCAACAGGAAAGATTTCAGAGGCGCTTCACCACTGCGCGAAGCAGTTATGCAGAAGAACCAGGCCGTGGCGTCCATGCTGCTCGACAGCGGGGCAGACATTGAGTCGAAATGCAGCCTCGGAATGACTTCACTTGCTTTCGCTGCGAAGAGCAATGATATTGCTATGACCAAACTTCTCATCGAACAAGGGGCTAATGTCAATGCCACTGAGATCAAGAACGAATGCCCCATTCTTGTCGCCGTTGCTCGGAGAGGGCACATTCAAGTTATCAACCTTCTGCTGCAGCATGGCTGTGATGTTTCGTGCCGAACCTCGGGAGGCAGCACAGCTCTGCACCAGGCTACGATCGAGAGTCGTACAGAAGTAATAAAAGCACTGGTGCAAGCTGGAACGCAGATGGACATCAAAGACGCAGATGGAAACTCAGCGCTGTATCTGACGACAGAGTATCATTCGGATGCCACGACAGCTGAAGTTCTTCTCAGATTGGGCGCCAGCACGGAACTCAAGTCAAATATAGGACGCACGTCGCTAATGAATGCGACTCTAAAGCAGAAGTTACCACTAGTCAAGACGCTTCTCGAAAATGGTGCAAATGTGAATATCAGCGACAAAAGTGGTCGCGTTCCAATCATGGCAGCTGTGGCAGCTGGCTCGGAAGCTTGTATCCAGCTGCTCAACGACCACGGCGCGAGGCTGGATCTGCTAGATAATAATGGCTGTTCCGTCATGCACTGCGCTGTCGAATACGGAAATATGGAGGTTATCAAGGCTTTGCTGGCGAATGGCGCAGACATCAACAGCGCGATTGACAGGCAAGGGTTGACTGCTTTGCACCGTGCGGCTGGTGACGGTCGGCTCGATCTTGTCAAGTATCTTTTGGATGCAGGTGCCAATTTGGAAGCGAAGACCATTAATGGTGAAAATGTGCTCATGGTTGCCTGCAGCGGCAAAGAAGATTCTCATGCTGAAGTCGTGCGATTCCTAATTGAAGCCGGTCAAGATTGTGATGCAAGTAGCCTGGATGGACGTTGCACACCTTTGAGGAACGCAATTCGACAGGGGAACTTGAAGATGACAAAGCTCTTGATTGAAAATGGAGCAAAAGTCAATACATCCCTACTAAGCGGCCAGAGCGTGCTGCATGAAGCGGCTGCTTCTGGTAGCGTCGCTCTACTGGATTTACTGCTGAGCTACGGGGGGTCTCTGACTAATGCTTCAAGTGGTGCTAATCGGGACAATCTAGTTCATACTGCAGCTGCTAGTGGCCAAGAGGAGACGGTCTTGGCCATTGCCGTACAAGCCCCAGAGCTTATCGACAAGCCAAATGATCTAGGCGAAACTCCCCTGCAGCGCGCCGTACTAATGCAGCACATCGCCGTGGTCAAGCTGCTCTGTGATCTCGGTGCTGCGGTGAACCAAGTGAAGAAGGAAACGGGAGAGACATTGATGCACATTGCGACGAAGGCGGGCCCTTCTATTGCAAATGGAGAGTTGATCAGGTATCTCTCCGACTGCGGCGTCCCTGTCTATTCACTAACGCACGATGGGCTCACACCGTTGCTAATGGCGGTAATGCATGAAGCGACGGAGGCAGTGACGGCACTTCTAGACTGTGGGGCTAAAATTGACGAATTCAATTACGTTGGAGGGAGAGGAAGAGCTTTGGATGTTGCCGTAAAAGGAGGTCTCTGGAAGATGGTGTCGCTGCTTGTATCCCGCGGTGCTTCCTTGAAGTTTTTGGATGATCGCGGCAACCCTATCCTCGATACTGCAGTCATTTCCAATAACGAAACTGCCGTGCGGATTATTCTTCAGGGAGAAGAAGGTAACTTCAACATAAACGGAGTTTCATCAGACGATGGCCTTGGACCACTGCACAGGGCAGTGTCGAGAAACAATGCGAGCATTGTAACTCTTTTGCTCCAATACGGTATGGCCCCAACGAAATCAACGCAGAGGCACTTTCGGTGCAAGTTACCGAGAGATGGTTTTTACTAATTTGGAACCTCTACTAGGCGCGAGAGGTAATTTGCGCACCGGCGACGGCATAACGGCGCTTCAAATGGCGGCGAGTCTAGGCCACGGCGAGGCTGCCGACGCGCTTTACAAGTCGGGCAAGGTTCTCGATACGGATCTTCGGGATCGAAACGGCAACACGGCCCTCATGCTCGCAGCACGGCGAGGAGACACGGCGTTTATTCAAAATTTAATGGCACACCACGAGCACCTGGTGACGCCATCTGCGCAGTGGGATGAGGCTGCGTCCGCGGCCGCCGAGAGTGGGCACTTTGAAGCAGTGCAGCTGTTTATCGACATGCGCGATGCCATGGGTTGGCAGCATTGAACGACGCTGGTTCTGCTACCGACATACTAGGGACACTCAAGGACAGTCCAGTGCCCACTAGCGAGTAACATGCTACACAATGCTGCGCGCTACTATATCTACATATCCGCCGCCCCGATCGTCTCTGTACGACACGCCAGAGCTCAAGAGCGGCGACGGCGCTGATGCTGGTGGTAGATTGGCCATTTATCAAGCAGCGGAAAGCTAGCAGTAAAAATTCTCATTAAAAAAATTGGAAATGACGAAAAAATTGCCGGGTTAGATGAGATAGTCAATAAATGATGTATGCTAACAAGCCTCTGGCAGGGGTGGTCTAATCCATAATCCCTTTTCTACAACCTGTATAGGACTTAATTAGATTGCCAGATGCCACTGACGTGCCGCCAACAAGGCAGCACAGGCGATATGGCCGAGTGGTCTATGGCGCTGCACTCAAGGATTTCCTTATCCGCTGAAGCGGGTGTATTGCAGTATCGAAAGATTCTCGGGTTCGAATCCCGATGTCGTCAACGCGTCGAACTTGGCTGTTGTCTGCTGGTCAGACAGACCAAACTTTTTATCCAAATTTTTTATTCTTTTTTTTACAGCTGCCGTGAGTGAAGCACACTTCCTCACTGATAATCGACTTCGAAGCGCACTGCCAAGTTATCTGGTGGCGTTGTGAATCCGCCTCCGAGCAAAAACCAATATGGACTGGAGATATTTGTCGTGCACACAGTAGCTCCAACAGCCGCGCAGTTGCGAAGAAGGAACTCGGGATTACAGGACCGCCGCACTAATTATGTGGAAGCCATGTAAATCCATCGCATTTCTTCGCCGACTCTTTTCTGGGCACGTCCTCTACTGGCCAGGATTCGCAGCTGTCGTCGGCCGTTTCTCGTTCACTAGATCTGCCTGTCACACAGCGAAACATGCTAGCTTCAGGATTATATATGCTTATTCTGCTGGTCCCTTGTTTCACACGTCATGCTGTTTTGTGAATCTTTAGCCTGTTGAAGAGGATTTAATTATTCCGTGCTCTGGAATGTTGAATTAAAGTTTTCTTTGTGTATATTTGGCGCTACTGCGCAGCATGACCCTCTTTACACATCCGTGAGGCGCATTTCCCGCAAACATACATTTGCGTGCCATGGAGCGTACCTCGTATTAACTAGTCGTCGCCAAGGCCTGGGTGCTTTAGCTCCCTCCATGAATTAATTCCGTCGGCGATCGTGCCGACCGATGGCTTGGCCAGCGCCACAGCTTAACCCCAAGCTCCCAAAGAGTTTTTCTTGGCCTACTACATACTGAGTGCCAGCAATAGGCCGGAAACTGCAGGCGCGATGATAAGTGACATTTTGGTTCGAGGAACCACTCCCAAGTCCGCTTTCGGCGCGAGCCTGATCTGGTGCTCTTTGCCACCCTCCTTGTTCCCCAGACCCTTGCACTAACTACTACTAATGCTGCATTGGTCCCCGACGTGGTCACCCTGGCAGCCTGACTCTCCCGTGCGGCCGTAACTCGTAACAAGTTGGAGAAAGCGTCCGCTAAACTGGTCTAGATTAAACAAAAGTTCCTTGTTGCTCCCAACCATGCAATAAGCAAAACCGCCAAGTGGCAGGGATCATTTTCTGCAGCAGCATATCGTCTTGACGCCTCCCGCTGTCGCAATCGTCTTTATTGTCTCTCGAGGCGGGCCGCCGGAAAAAAAGACAAGCAATTGGAAAGCACGGGTTGCTAGTTGGTCCACTCGCGGCGGAAACCCAGCCTTTTCTCTGCTTACCCAGCGATTGCGTGCTGGCAAGCATCCACCCTCATCGCTCTTTTGCGCACCAGACAAGGCTGCTTAGCTCCGGTCTAGCTGTGTACTTACAATTTAGCCCGGCACTTGCCTTCCCGCATGCACTGTCACTGCTTAAAATATGTACCCGGTAGCCCCCCAACAAGCGACCATGTAATCTCACTGAGTACCAACTTCCTCTTTCACCAAGCAGTCATGTCTGTGCCTTTTGACGTGAAGCTTGGAGGCGAGTCCGGCGAGAAGCGGCCGGATCGCATTACCGAAAGTGATGCCACGGTAATTACTGCTGAAGCTGATGCGCCCATTGCCCCCGTTAAGGTAGGCTCGGAGAAGGGGGACGGCTTCCAGGTTGACCTCGAATCCAAAGACTCGGACAGCGACAAGACACGCCTCTACACCATCACCAATGAGAATGGAGAAGAAGAGAATGTCCCGGAAGACGACCCCAGGATCAGCAGCATCCCCAGCTATGTGCGTCGGGTAGTGAATCTAACGGACGATCCTACCGAGCCCACCATCACCTTTCGCTATTTCCTCTTGACAGTTTTGTTTGTGGCCCCAGGTGCCTTCCTGTCTCAAATGTCACATTACAGAACTACCTCGGCACCTTATAGCGTAAGTAGAGCATTCGGGGAATACGCTTGGCAACACTGACACATACAGGTCTTTTTCGTTCAAATCGCTTCCAACTACGCTGGCAAATGGCTCGCGCAAGTGCTTCCTGCCTGGGAAATCAAGATTCCTTTTACGAAAAAGAGCTTCAATCTCAACCCCGGACCGTTCAGTACTAAGGAGCATGTTCTGGTAACCATCTCAGCTGCCAGTGGTGCCACCTACAAGTCAGCATAGACTCTAGTTGCAACGGACTTGACAAAAGAAACTGGGCTAACACGAGTTTCAGTCTCGGATATACCCCGATTTCCATGTCGGAGCTTTATTTTGGCCAACCTGTGAATGGCGCAGTCGCCACATTCTTCATGCTGGCCATCACGTGGACTGGCTATTCTTATGCTGCACTTGCTAGACAATTCCTGATCTATGATCCTCAATATCCTTGGTACGTGTTGACGGCTTTATCTTGATGCTTCTGCTAACACGGGGTGTGCACAGGTTCCAAGCGTTAGTGCCCTGACCTGATTGGTGTATGCTTGATCTAACAAACATCTAGACTTTGCCAAACCGCACTCTTCGAAACGCAAAAGAAGCAAAGGGAACACCCCACGCCATTGTCTCGAAAGCAGATGAAAGTCTTTTTTGGCGTTCTGGTTGGAGTCATTCTCTGGCAATTCCTCCCCGAGTTTGTCTTCCCCTTTCTAGGATCTCTTGCCTTCCTCTGCTGGGTCGCGCCTCATAATCCGACTGCCAACTTTATCGGCAGTGGCTTCGGTGGCATGGGATTCCTAAATCTTTCTTTGGACTGGTCCAGCATCGCCCAAGGTGGAAGTTTGTTCTTGACACCGTTCTGGACCCAGGTTATTATGTTCTCAGCATTTGCCGTGAGTTGCTGGGTTATTATTCCGGCTGCAAAGTTTGGTAATATCGCTGTCTGGAACGAGCATCTCATGTCGAACCGAGTTTTCCAAAGTATGTGACTGTACTAAGCCCACGTTGGACGGCGAATGGCTAACTTGATCAGAAAACGGCACACGGTATCCGCTTGCAAACCTGCTCACGTCCGAAATTACATTGAACACGACCGCTTATGAAGAATACGGACAGCTTTATTCCGGGCCTCAATATCTCTGGAACATGTTTTTTGACTATGCAGCTTACACGTCGGCTATCGTTTGGATCATACTCTTTGGCCGCGACCAGATCAAAAGCAGCTGGAACAAGTTCATGGAGCGTCGCAAAAGCAAGACGGCAGGCAAAGTAACAGAACAATACGGCGACCAAATCAATATTTTACAACGACGCTACGACGAGATCCCTCTATCTTGGTTTGTGGCGCTGTTCCTCGCCTCGTTCGTTATCATGATCACCATCACGGCTTTGGATCTCCTTTTCGTCCCTGTTTGGACATATTTCGTCGGAATAGCTACTGGAGCAGTCATCGTAATTCCTCTAGCATGGCTTTACGCTTTGTCCAACTTTCAATTACCAATTGGAACAGCAAACGAGCTGTTCTATGGTCTCATGATTTCGAGCGTCAGTGGACACAAGAACCCTTGCGGAGCTAGCACATACGGTGCCATTGCAGGAGATGCGTGGTATAGAGCTCAGCTTAATCTTCAAGATATGAAGATTGGTATGTGGAAGTTTCCCGGCTGCGCTGCTGTCAGATTCATCTAACTCTAGCTTTTGCAGGGCACTACATGCATGTACCCGCGAAGACGGTATTTGCCAGCCAGATCATCGGAACTCTCATTGGCATACCGATCAATTATGCTACGATCCGCTGGGTTCTTGATACAAAAGCCGACTACATCTCTGGTGTCAAGGAAGACCCTACCCGACAATGGACCGGCCAGTCTCTGGCGGGTTACCTCTCCAGTGGAGTCCAGTACGTTTTGATTGGCCCCAAGGAATTGTTCAAACAGGAAATATATCGGCCTGTTCCGTATGGCTTTCTCCTTGGTGCCATTGCTCCTTGCATAATCTACGCCTTGCACAGACTTTTCCCCAGGGCTAAGTTCCATCTGTGGAACACGACGATCTTCTTCTCAGGAATGGCCTCTTTCTATGGCAACATTAGCACCGGATACACATCCAGCTTCATTGGCGGAGTAGTGGTTATGTACTGGGCTTTTCGGTATCGTTATGAGATGTGGGCTCGCTGGAACTACATTCTGGCGGCGGCGTTCGATGCTGGATTCAATTTCAATATGCTCCTGGTCTTTCTGTGCTTCGGCGCAGGTAAGATTGTTCAAATGCCAAATTGGTGGGGAAATAATAAGCAAAGCGCCGAACGATGCTTTGCTCTTGAAAATTGAGTGTTGATATTAGCGCTGAAGGAGCTGGCTACAAGTTTTGATGAGCTATGTAATACATTGTTATACATTCGCGACTTACGCCTTGTGTTCAAGGACACAAAATAAGTCATCCAAGAACCAGAACCAAAAGCCCGTCCGGGCGAAAAAGCGACAATTGCAGTGCGTGAATGGACATAGCTAAGACGCGGGTCGAAAGTCAACGATAGCTCTGGGGCGAGCATATGTGGAAAACAGTTTAGCGCAGTCTGTAGTAGCAGCCCTATGAGAGATCTCCCGATAGTTTCCCCTTGTAGCACGACTTGGATAGAATGCGAGAAAAAACCTGAGACGAGGCTGGGGTGAGGCACAACGCAGTAGACTGCGCGACGCGACAAACAGAGGATCCGATATTGAACCAGTAATTCTTCGCAATAGGTAGTGAGCATCCTTCAACAAAGCGCAGGGCAAGCCTTGAAATAAGTACAGGATCTGGCAACCGGCGCAGACAGGAAACCGTAGAGCTAATCGCGGAGGTTAGATGACGAAGGTTATTTAAATTGGTTTGAGGCAGGGAGGTATCAATAAAGCTGCCGTGAGTTGAACGCACTTTCTTACTTCGGCACTAGGAAAAGTGCTAACAAGTTTTATAGCGGCGCTGTGAATCAGGCGCAGTAGTCAATGAATGCATATCGGGGCGTTTGTCGTCCACACCATAGCGCGAACGACCGTACCGTTGTGAAGGAGGAATTGAGGATTACAGGGCACCCCACCAAATAACGTGGATATCATGTATAGACTGATATGGCGCTGCAAATTCGGCACATTGATTGCCGACTGTCAATCCGCTGACTCGGCCACCTGCCAGCCACTGTGAAATCTTCTTCTGGCCTGGCTGGTCACCAATCCAGCACTCTAGCATAATTCCAGCGCCAATGCCTCTTCTTTATTCTTTCCTCACACCTAAACCTATTCAATCTGACGACGAATCATATAGGTTAGTGTCTATACAGCCAATTGCCTTTTGAGCAGCCTGTTAGGATAGTCAACACGATCCCATCGCAAGATTGCAACACTGAAACAGACACAAGACCGCACTGTGCCATTTCCACGATGTCAACCCAGACTCCAGACGCACAGATCGACTGGCAACATGTCAACAGCGAGTTGAAGGAAGAGATCAAAAAAAATCTCTTTCCTCGCTGCGACAAGAGTGAGAGGACGTGGATCACAGAGCTTCTAATGAAAAAGGTGGAATTGAATGCACCTACTGTGGCCGCTTCAAATCACCCTCTTTATCGACATAGAGTGTCTAGAGACTGTCCAGATGCCCTTAAATAGGCTCTCTTCTGCTTCATTTCCGGAATGAAAACGGCGCTCAAGTGCGGAAAGATTCAAGACTACGTGCGCAACAACCCAACCGCGCTGGACAAGTTTCAGATTGGCGACAACCCTGCCATTATACTTCCGGCCACTGCGAAACGAACTCCCTGCAATCTCCAAAAGCGCAAGATCACCTCTGCTGGAACGTCGGCAAGCGGCCTTGTCAGTGAGGTCGGCGCAGCCAGCGACGGCCTGGCCATGGACACCCGGGAGATCAACCTGAATGCAAAAAAGACTGACCTGGATATTCGCGAAAGCAAGATAGCCGAGCGCGAGGCCGCGTTGCAAAAGTTGCTGTCGCGGCAGGCCATGGTCAAGCAAGAGCGGAGCGGTTCCGAAGCTCAGGCGAGAATGGGCTCTATGCCTGTTCATGAAATGGCTTTAAAAGCATACCAGAGCCTTGTCCAAACGAGGAGTACTGAATTGCAACGATCTCAAAATGATATGCGAGGCTATTGCGAAAACGACTCCAGGAAGCCAAGAAAGCGCCAAGTTGCTTAACAAGGTCAAGCGGGTTTCTGATGTTATTACCGACATTGAGAATGAGAAATGGAAAATCGCCAATGACATGGCGAGATACACAGCTGCAGCTAGTGAGACAGGGCGTATCGGAGAAGGAAAGTAGATTGGAAATTGCGGTGCGGCGCCCGCGGGTGCTTGTTTTTCAGAGAGTACTGGGCCTTTTGCGGTGAGCTTGAAAGTAGTAGACGGGCATCGAATGCAAATTGAGCGTTCCTATCGAGACAAAACTGGTCACGAACTGGGGAGATTTTGAGTATAAGGAGCTAGCTATCATTGTGAAGACAGTATTTGAATCATGGACTAGTCTTGTGGTTGGCAAAAAGCTGAATCGCCAACAATGCTCGCGCAAGTATGAGATACTAAAGTACAGAGAGGATATTGTCACGTTCCTATACGTAACTCAGGCAAAAGATATAGGAAATGCGACATAAACTAGGTAATGCCCAACTCCTGCTAATCATTAAATTGCTATTCTCCAAATGGTATCATTATTGTATCGTCAATTGTTTCCAACCGCAACTGTGCGCGCGCCCAGCTAACCTATACCAACGTCATGGCTGCCAAGCTTCAGCTCCACCTTAGCTCGGCGGCACTCTCAACGTCAAGTCGCCCCTCACAGACTTACGCAACCATCCACACGCGCATGCGATCTGGCGCTGTGTCAAGGAATTTGAACGGCCAAAATGACGGTCCAGCAGCATGTGCTGAACTGGCTCTACAGCGTCCTGACGAGCGTAAGGCGACTGCCCCGCGAAGACACGTGCATTGCGCAGTGGCTAACCGTCCGCAGGAATACCAAGACGTCAACCGCTGCTACGACGGCATCGCTCGCGTGCTGAGCCGCTATCCGACCCTCTCGCCACGAACCGATGTATACAGTACGTGACCTGTATCCCCATGCTACGCGCGCGTACGCCATCTAATAGCTTCAGCGTCACCTGACGGTGCCAGTGCTCTGCTGGTGCACCTCTCTGGCACGCTGCCGGTCAACTTTCGCGGCAACACATACCGATTCCCGCTCTCGATATGGATACCACACAAATACCCGAGGGAACCTCCGATAATATACGTTACGCCGACTGAGACTATGGTTATACGGCCTGGACAACATGTCGACCAGCAAGGCCAGGTCTACCACCCATACCTGGTGGGCTGGCAACAGTTCTGGGATGTGTGTGATATGCAGTGTCCCCGATAGCAGGAGAATGACGGCTAATGGGTACCCAGAAATCAACTCTACAAGATTTTCTCGCCATCCTCGCCGATGTGTTCGCGAAAGAACCACCCGTGGTCGCGCGACAGCAAAGACCGGCAGCGCAGCCGCAACGAGCGCCCGAGGCCCCTCCGCCTGTTCCTCCATTGCCTGTTGAGATGGCTGCGAGGCCCGCGCAGTCTTCGGGCTCGGATCAGCCACGGCCGCCTATCCCTCCAAAATCTCCACAAGACTCAAGGTCATCGTCCGGCCCGCCGCTGCCACCGCTGCCCCCAACATCTCCTCCAGCACGACAGCCTTCTCGATATGACTCGGCGCCACCATTACCACCCCAAGCGCACCAAACCGAGCCGAGGAATACGCAAGCAGCACACAGATATGGCGCAAACGCTGCGACCCCTCCAGGATATCATCCACATCACACCTCTCCACCCCCGCACCAGCCCAACACCGGCGCAGGGCTACCGACGTATAGTCAAGGCAACTGGCAGCAGCCTCCGCCGCAAGGGCATTGGGGCCAGATTCAACACAATCAAACACAATTACCCCCTGAACAACAAACTCCAGCTCAGCCGCCGCCGCCGCCGCGAGATCTACTTTTAGACGACCCACTGACGATCGACATCCCTCCGCCGTCCACGGTCAAGGCGCCCCCCATCCCTCCCAACCCAGAGAAGGATCAGCTGCTGCGGCAACTGGCACAAACACTCGCATACATGCGACAGCAAAGCCGTCAGCAGAACGAGTCATCCATGGCCGGCCTGCAAGCCCAGCGTGCTGCAATGGCCAACGCCATGGCCGGCGTCCAGTCGGAGCTGGGACAGCTCAACCAGCTGTCGAGCGTGCTCTCGTCAAATACGAATATACTACACGACGCACTACGAAAGGCCGACGGTGTGATCGAGGGGTCCGCCAGCCACGCAAAGCCCGACATCGACGAACTGCTGGTGGCGCCGACCGTAGTGTCCAACCAGCTGTACAACCTGGTGGCAGAGGAGCGCGCGCTGGGCGACGCCATTTTCATGCTGGGACGGGCTGTCGAACGGGGCAAGATCCCGCCGGCCGTGTTTGCCAAGACGACGCGATCGCTGGCGCGCGAGTGGTACCTCAAGAAGGCGCTCGCCCGCAAGATTGCGCAGGGGATGGGCATGGGCCTGGGGCCGGGGGGACAACACTAGGCACGAAATGCGGGATGAGATGTATGTGCGAAAGAATACCTCTAATGTAGCGATGAATTGCATATCAATCAATCGGAAACGAATCATGGCTCAGCGCTGGAGCGGACGTGCTGGTGAAGAAACCCACCAGCTGACGCCTCTGTGACCAAATCGGAAGAGTGGGATTCTGCCGCGAGATAGCAATTGAGTATTAATGCTTCATCATGGGATGTAGCTGAAATCCATTCAGGCATGCCAATGGGAGCGTGCAGCTCGAGTCTAGCTCCACGCACCTGCCCATAGCACGGCCAGTTCTCCAGACACACACCAACGGCACGCCCAACACAAGTTGGCCCTAAACCACCATTTTGCTTTCAACGCAACGGCCGAAAATAGCGCTTTCTCATAGAGCATGTGCTTTTTCCTTCAGCTAGTCAACTTGCCAGCTCCAGAGGACCCCTTCCCCTCTTTCGGACGGCATGTCCCATCGCCACATCGACCCTCATGACCCCCATAATCACCCAATTTTAATTGTGCCTTTAAGCCAGAAACAGAAAAGTAAGAGGAGCAACCACTTTTTCACTTTCCCCCCCTCTCTCGCATCCGATTGAAAAGCCCAGGCCGGGCTGAGGCGGCAGGGTTGTTGCGCGGGAGAGTTTGATTCAGATCCAGAAGAACAATACTAAGCCTGGCCGCGCGACCCCACAGGAACAATATCAAGCAGTGTCTCACTCTCTCCACACCACCACACCATCCACAACTTACACCAAGCCGCTTTTGCCCATTCTGGGCCAGGCCTCGTCTGCATCTTGGTCACTGTTTGCCTGGGTATGGAATTGAACATGGCCGTGATGAAGGTCGGCCTTCTCTCTCGTCTCTTTTCTCTTTTTGGGTTGCATGAATGTGCTTGCTTTCCCATTGTTCTTGTGGTCCCCCCGTGTCTCGGCGCGCCTGTCCCCCGTGGTAGTTGTGCTGGGTGAGCCAACGCCGGCTGGCTGGTATATAGCAAAATGAGTAGCCGTCTCCATGAAAACACCAAGTTGCATCTGCTATTCCCTTCTCTTTGATACCCTTCGTTTGCTTGAAGTCATCTTATATTTCTCTCCCTCATCTGCTTCCAACTTGTCCGTCCAAATATCCCCCACTCCAGTACTTACACGCGACCCTCTCTGCAGCCGGCCTGCTTCCCCGGATAGCTTCGTCTTTCCGTCACCAAGCAACAGATCCTCTACTACACACCAATCAAAAACCCCCCGATAATCGGTCAACATGGACGGCAGCGTGCCTGCTCCCGATCCCAACTTTGACCGGTTCTCTCAAAACATCACCTTCTTCCTCGCCGACAACAACACCACCATCTCGGTGCCCATGCCCCTGCTCAACGCCTTCTGGGACGAGACGCTCAGCACAATCATAAACTATGGCGCCCAGCTCGGCGCCTGCATCGTCATGCTCCTCGTCGTCCTCGTCCTCACCGCGTCCTCCAAGCTCACGCGCGCCTCCTCCTACCTTCACCTCGCCGGCCTGCTCGTCTGCGTCGTCCGCACCGGCCTGCTCTTCAACTACTACCTCTCGCCGTTTAGCCACTTCTACCAGGTCTGGGCCTACGACTTGTCCCAAGTGCCGCGCCGCTACTTCGACATCAGCCTGGCCGCCAACACGCTCGCGCTGCCGCTCGTCATCATCATCCAGGCGGCGCTGATGAACCAGGCGTGGACAATGGTGGCTTTCTGGCCGCGCGTGTGGAAGTGGGTGGCGTGTATTCTGTCAGCCATCATTGTGCTTCTCACAATCGGCACGAGGTTGGCTTTCACCATTGTCCAAAACGAGGCCATCCTCACTTCTATACCGCCAGTATTCTTCTTATGGGGCACGCACTGGATGGTGATCATGTTTGCTATTTCCATTTTTTGGTTCTGCGCCATCTTCAACGTTAAGCTGGTGAACCACCTAGTTACCAACCGCGGCATCCTCCCCTCAACCACCTTGATCAACCCCATGGAGGTCCTCATCATGACAAACGGCTTTCTCATGATTATCCCTTGTAAGTAAACTACAGCCAAAACCTTGAGGAACCAGGGACTGAGTTGCCGCAGCCATCTTCGCCGGCTTGGAGTGGGCCAAGTTTACAAACTTCGAAGCCGGTTCATTGACGCTCACCACCGTCATCATCATCCTGCCTCTCGGCACGCTGACCGCGCAGCGAATCTCGAGCAGTGGCTCCCAGAGCTACCTGGCCGGCAGCAACTTTCGCAAGCAGCATGGCCAGGATCGCAGCGGTTTCGGAGCCAGCTCACATCAAGGCATCCTCAGCAAACCTTCCAACGCCACATTTTCGAGCAACGGCACCACAGTCACACCGCAGATTTCCGCCGCATCGAGGGCGGAAACGTCACTGATCGACCGCCCGGAGCGCATGGACCCGATTGACCTCGAACTTAGCAGAATCGACGCTTTCCGTGAGTCCTCAGAGTTTTCGCATCCGGCAGATCATCGAACAAAGTTGCGCAGAGATGATTTCGTATAATGCGGTCGTTATTTAGTATTTATTTGATTGTTGCTTTGAATTGATCAGCCCAGTTGATCGCGCTACTCCACCCCATAGGGCAGAAATATAGCTGGCGCAGGAAAATGAAGGAATTATGAGACAATTTTCAGTTGTATTTGTTTGCCCGAATTTCTACAGGAAAGCGATACCAGTGTTTAAGCCTCCAATGCTACTTCCTCTTCCCAAATAATGCTTAATTCTGTTTCATGGTGCTTGTCCAGATCATCTGCAGCCATCCTCTACTCGGTATGTCCACGCCTCTTCACACTTCCTTGAAGCTTGCATAGACTTATGAGCCTTTTCATTTCGACGCCATATACAGGTCGTGGCTGCTCCAGCTGGCAGTGTACTTGTGAAACGAGTGTCCCTGAGCTTCGTGAGAACCAGCGTCGGGATGATCGTCTTGGAGGCTTCAATATGGTAGGGGAACCTTGTATGGGTGAACGTGAACAATCTGTAGCTTCATCGCCCACACCATATCCAGATTCATCAGCTGCGTAATCATTGTGCAAAGATGATTTCTGCATTATTACGTCCATGTATCCATGCGCATGCTCTCCACCCCGAGATGATGCCGCATGACTAGACAGGTATGGATCAAACAAGCTGATTTCACCAGCTTTGGATGCTTTCAATGGCCGTCTGTGGTCTGCTGCTAGCTCACACCACTCTGCATGCAGTCTTTTGCGTGGTGTAGTCTCGATCGAGCCAATTTTCCACATGGCTGGGTATTCCGCAGGAGCCTCTATCTGCCCGCCGCTGGGTGCTCGCTTGAACCGCCAAGATGCTGAGAGATTTCGCAGGGATCCCTTCAATTTCTCTCTTTTGCTTGGTTTGTTTTCTGCCGACCGCATAGCACCCAAAGAGCCTGTTGCAGCAGGAGCCGCTTGACAAGTTGAAGTCACAGAGTCTGTGTTGCTCATGGCCTCGAAGTACCCGAGTGCGTCTCGAAAATTCTCAGGTTTTCGGGATCTCATAAATGTACCGTGTCCCTCGGCTTGTTCCACTGGAGATGATTTCAGCGGCATTGTCGGCTTCTGTGGTGTCACGATTCGCTGCGGTGACCAGCCTTTCGCTCGGGTTGGACCAGCTCGATCTCTCTTCGCGACTATAATGGACTCTCCAGAATCCACGGATGCGGTCGGTGTGATGTCGCGAGATGACTCGCGTTTATTCTCTGCAATTGTAGGACTTGATGACTTTGTGGAAGGCGTCATGTTTATTGCCTTCTTGGGACTCGAAGTAGGAGACGCATCCTTGGATACAATTGCGACAGCTGCTGTATCCAGTCTCGCAGGTGATTTTATCGGAGATCCCGTTGAAGAGACCTGGGTATATCGCAAAAGTGGATGCTTAGGTGCTTCTGATTGCCGTGATCTGCGCTGCTCATCTTCGCGAATGGAATTTTGCAGTTCGCTCTTATGATGAACCCTTAGTACAAAACTCGAGGCGGACACCGAGTGAACAGAGGATTCTTGCGCACTTCCGCGACGGCTACGGCGAGAATTCTGCAAAGAAGAGACGCTGAAGATATATTTCGTAGGACTGGTCGGAACTGCGTCATCCTCTAGTCAGTAGACTTCTTGTTGAGAGCTTGGAGACGTACCCGTTTTCGGCGTAGAGTATATATGTTCACAAGATTGCGACAGTGGAAGTTTCTTATCCGATCTTGCTGCTTCTAAGAAAAGTGAAGCCGCCGTCCTAGGCGTTTTCGTCTTTGGGGTACTCAGACCATCTAAGTATGTGTTAGCAGAACCCAGCTGTGAAGCCAGCACTTGAACAAACCTGGAGAATCTCTGGCTAAGAGCTCATCAGCCTCAAAGAATTTCCGTTTTTCTGCCACAGACGCTGCGACCCGATCTTTGTGTACTGTTCTATTCGGCATTGCGACATCCTGTTGCTTTAGTGTTGCGTTGATACTGGTTCGCCTGATCGAAGCCGCAGCTGGTGTTGCAGGCGATGTAGTCTTCGGGGATTCGAGCTTTTCATTCTGCTTCTGGCAGCCCTTTTCAAAGTACCGTCGATTATCTTGGAACAGGCTCAGCGATGACATTGTCTTGCTGGCATTTAAACCCAGCGGTTGACGGGGAAAGCTGGGCTGTCTGCGATGAGTGCCAGTCGCCTTGTCGAGAGTTTCAAACTTGGAAACGAGATGCGCCAGACCTCGCCTGGGCATCGTGTTGGCGCCATCAAAGCTGGTTATAGGCGCATCCGGCGGCCGCGAGTAGCCACTGTACGCCACGGTAGCCATGATCCGAAGCAGGCATTTATTGGCGTTTTACAATTAGATGACGATGTTTGATCGGGAAAAAATGCGTGTGCTGCGCTGGAATGTCAGTAGGAAGGGACAAAATGTGACAAAATGTCGATTTCATGCGACCGAGGACGAAGCGTAGGTAAGGTGTGTGTTGCCGCAGTGGCCGTGTATTACGATCATGTTTTGACACCACGCAAGGGAGGGCAGGTGCTGCATGCGGGTTGTGAGTGCCCCTGCATCAGACTGCCATCACCGCGACCACGTATCCGGACTGTTCATTTAAGCCATTGCCTAATTAAAGCCATGGGATTTGGCCGACACTTGTTTCAGAATATGCAAGCAGAGTGTGTGTGTCCATTCACTTCTATGAAATCCGATGCCGAGGAAGCCAACATCCATTATTGCACTCGAGGCCCGACTCCGTCAAAATGCCCGAGATATGCGACAAATAATATACAACATCCGATAATTTTTTTTCTTCTCTTTATAATCGTACAGTGCTTGATTTCAAGCACGGGGCGATGGGCAAGCCGGCCCGCTAGGGCAACAGCTGTTCATCCGAGAGCCAGGGGTCGCTCGACCAACTTGCGCCGATCGCATTTTGTAATCCGTAATCGTAAGTGTAGTGTGTGTTGTTTACTGACTGTAAAATCAAAGCGGTTAATTGTAGCTCGAGGCATCGGGTCGCGCAGATAGCTTACGGAGGCAGAAGGAAGTCGCTGAAGGGGCTGTTGAGGAAAGCGATGGCGGTCTGTGTCTTGTCAGCAACGTGCTCTGCGCGCGGTTCATGGGAAATCAGTCCTCTCGATGCCCTTGGGCGAGATGGATGGGATAGGAGGCAGTCGACTCACGCCAAAGAGGGCAATGCTGCGCACGACGGAGGCGTTCTCGGGCGACGTCAGGGCATCGTAGGTCGAGGCGAAGTAGCCCTTGGGGGCGGCGCCGCGGCGGCCGGACTTCTCGACAAGAACTCTCTTGGGGGCCATTGTGAAGATTGTGTTGTGATTGTGGCGGCTTGGGCGGGCGGTGATGAGTGCGACAAAGACGTTGGATGATGACGGAAAAGTTGACCAGCGACCAAAAATTGATGCGCCCAAGTTTGCCCGTCACCAGCTCCACATATAAAAGGGTGATTCGTGGCGCTTGATTGGAGCCGCTCAGCCAGCACCTCACTGCGCTAGCCACAGCACTAACACACTGCAACTCGACAGCTTCATCGTTCATTTTTTGATATCTTGACTTATGAAACCTGGCTTGATATATTCGAAATCTTACGAGGATTGCATTCAAAATCTCATTTAAATGGATGGCGAATCGACACCACAGCCGGGGGGCTTTATCCCACCTACTGGCCTGCTGTCCCCCACTCCGTCGACGGCATCGTCCCGAGCAGCAGCAGCCTTGCCACATCCCAGGAAATCAGCCCTAAACCCTGGATCCAGCAAAGAAGATATGGTCAGGCGCTTTGTTGAGGATAAGCTGTTAAATGTATCACGCCGATACGTGAAGAAGTTTGGCGATCCGGACCCCGCCGATACCGTCGTTGGCTTCACCAACTTCACCGAGGTAGCAAACGAACTAGATGGTGTTGTCAACGTCTTGTGGCTCTCTGGAACTCGTAAGTGCAACCTCTATTCAAGACTAAGCCTTGATATAGGAAGAAGAAGAAGAACAACTAACAGCAACAGCATCTTTGCAAATACCTTTCCTGCTGAAACTGGCAAGCGACTTCACTCAATACGTGCGCTCTTTTCCCGCCGCTCCAAAGGCGACCTTTCAGCTCCTCAGTAAACTAGACCACTGCTTTGCCAGTCTGCTATGCGGGCAGGACATTGAATCGCAGGAAACGCTCCCTGGATTTGAAAATGGGCTGCGCGGTGGCATGACCACGACTGACATGGTGCGCTGCCGTAGTCTGGTCGAGCAAACACGCGTGCTGATGGTGGAGATTCTCGGCAACGACAGAGGTGAAGAGGAGGAAGCGGAGGACGATGAGGACGACGATGACGAGCTTGGTTTGGGTTCAACTTCTGACGGACCGGATGGCATGGATACAGCAACGTGGGACATTGATGAAGATCGTCTTCATCTGGACGCTGCCCGCATTTACGAGAATACCATTGTGCAGCTCGGCAACAGACTCGGAGACGGCGGACTGGCCTCTACATGAAACGAATGCTTAAACGCCAAAAAAAAAAACGGGTAATGCAGTGTTAATTGCACGCTATTTATTGACTGACACAATCATGTTAAGCATCTCTAGCAAACTAATAAATCAAAATGTCTCAACATCATTTTATTCTTTACAAGAGATGAGCGTGCTCCATCAAAATAAATCAATTGTCCGTTGTCAAAGCTGCACTGAACAACAAGCAAACGCAAACCGACAGAGTGTAAAAAAAAAAGAACAACCGCAAATAGGAAAAGGGAGGTTAAGGAAACAGGAGTTCAGAGAAGAGGGAAAAAAAATACAAGTTTGATCACCAAAAGAGTAAATACCAACAACTCTTATACCAGCTTGAGTCTCTCGTTACGCGGAAAATGGCACAAGGAACATCCCGCCAGACCCAATCGCCGCATGACCATGATTTAGATCCATAGAAACGCCGTTATGAAAAATGATGCCCTATTAAGTCTGACCCAAGAAAATGGAAACAGGCAGAAATCGCGAATGAAGAAAAAAGAACAAGATTTTTTTCAAGAAAACAAACAGCGGGGGAATTGATGACCGAGAGCCCAGCCAGCCAGCCAGCAACCCCCGGTCTGGGTCATCTCATCTTATCATTCTGCACCAATCTCATTACCTTCCATTCCGGAGAATGTACCGTTGAAGTCGAATGCTTCGTTGTTGCCGTCATTGTCATGCAAAAACGAGTCAAAGTCGAAATCGTTCAGCACATCACCAGTATTGAGAGGGTTGGCAAATTCCATGCCGGGAAAGTCAACCATGGCATAGCTGTCTGTGCCCAGACCATTCTGGCCGCCAAGGTCACCGCCTGGGGGCTGTGTCGCGGCAGCAGCAGGAGCGCTGGAAGCTGGTACACTTGTCGCAGGAGCGGCACCGCCCGGGTTGTTGCCGGGCTTGAAGGACGGGGTTATGGGTGTAGCTGGGGCGGCAGAGTCGCCCTCACCAGTACCATCTGCAGCAGGGGTGGAGCCTGGTGCATTAGCGGCAGCAGCCTTGTTCTTCTGGGCGGCTGCACGCTTGTCTTTGGCAGCCTTGCTCTCCTTCTTCTTGGGAGCAGCCTTGGTGCCTTGGTTGGGTGTTGGCGGTGCCGCCGCTGACGATTGAGGAGAAGCCGTCGTCCTGTTGTTTGCATTGGCTGCGCCACCAGCAGGAGCGGAAGGCGGTGGCATTGCCCGAGCCTGTGGAGTACCCTGACCCTGCGCGTTCTGAGGCATGCCTTGCCCACCCATCTGTCCGTTAGGGCCGGGCTGCCATTGTTGGCCCTGGCCCTGTGCTCGAGCAGCCATCATCTGCTGCTGGTTGAAAGGCTGACCGGGGTGTGAGCTGGGGGGGCGCATGCCATTCATCTGAGCCTGAGCGCCAGCCATGTTGCCTTCCATTCCCTTGAAGAAGTGCGGTGCCATGCTGGGGTCTACCTGATTGCTCATAAAGTTCATGGCCGGGTTCGGCGAGTCTCGTGATTGCCCGCCTTCAGGAACAGGGGACGGGATTCCGGAATTGTTCATCTGAGGGGTACCTCGCTTCATCTGGTCGCCAGGGTTTGGTGAAGCTCCACTGCGCATCGCCTGTGGCGAAGTGTCCGGGAACTGGCCATTGGGGCCAGGGCCAGGAGGACCATTCGCGCCACCCAAATTATCTTGTTCCTGGCGGGCCATCATGAGCCGCTTCTTGTTCTGCTGCTCGAGGAGCATGAGCTGCATCTGGTAGTCCTGGAGAGCATGGTTGCTACCAGCGCCTTGACCATTGCCTCCAGGAGGACCACCAGGACGCATCGCACCGCCAATCTCGGGGGCATTGTAGAAGGTGTTCAATGTGCTGCCGTCGGGAGCCTGCTGGACCATGGGGGAACCCTGGTTCTGAGGGTTGGGCATGTTGGGCATGGGCTGAGCTCCAATTTGCTTTCCGTGATGCGACTGCATGTTCTGCATGTAAGTTGCGATCGACTTTGCCATCGCGTGTGGGGGCGTGTTGGCGAATGTCTGGAGCTGCTGAGCGGAGAGACTGTTGGGGTTGATACCGTTCTGGGCAAGCAGCTGCTGCGCCGCTTGAGCTCCAGGCGTGTTGGCGATCTGCTGAGGAGTCATGCCGGGACCTGGCAAAAAGGGTTAGCTACGTATGAAAGAACTATTATAATCGACTCACCACCATCGGTACGCTGACGCTTAGCGGAAGGCGAAGGCGCATTGTCACCACCTGTGGCAGGTGATGACGGGCGGTCTTGATTTGCGTTCATGTTGGAGGGATCTCGCTGCATAGGATTTTGCTTGGCTTGGAGCATATGCGGGCTACAACGGTTAGCTGTGTCGATTTTATTGCTAGATACGGTAACTCACTTTTGGTTGTTAGCCATGGCTGCACGCGCAAGATTCTGCTGCTGCTGCTTCATGCCCGCCATGTTACGGACCATCTGGGCCTGGTAGGCTTGCTGAGCATCGGGTCGCATGTTACGAAACATGTCCTTGTTCAAGGTCAGCATTGCGTTCTTGCTTAGCAGAATGCTATAATTAGAGAAATATCGTACCTGAGTGTGTGCGACATATTGGTTTATGGTGCCGTTGCCGCTGCCTTTAGCGCGTTGCGCATTGTAGATATCCCAGAACAAACAGAACCACTCGTGCAGGAAGGACGTATCTGATGCGGGCATGGGCAGTTTGGGCGCGGGCAGGTCCTCGGGAGTCTGGGAATCAATATCGTCCTTGGAGTCAGTATCCATGGCGTCATCGCCAGCACCGTTGACAGCATTGCCGTTTTTGTCCTTGACGTTGACCGGCTGGTCACTCTTGAGGAGAGCACGCGCACAGTCGAACATGTTGTATCGTAAGAAGTACTCGTAGATGTAGGTGTTGAGGACGACACGCTGGTTATCGTTGAGCTGCTGCTGTCGAGCAGCAGCGATGGCTTGAGGGTTGATTGCGCCGTTATTCATCATAGGCATAGGCGCGCTTCCAACAGGTCCGCCCATGGGGTTCATGTTGGCCATGGCGGCGTTGGGATTCATCGCCATGATGTGAGGTAGAGAAAGCGGCGTCGACGAGGTCTCAGATCGCCGGCGAGGGTATCAAGAGAAAGAAAAAATGTAGCCAAAATCAGCCACCGGGACTCGCCACTACGGTACAGCGCTGAAGAGGCTGGCCGAACGTGGGCTTCACCGGGGATAGACGGAAGGGTGGTTGAGATGTATCAACGCGCGGGATGGAAGGATGCTATTTGCGGCCGCGGGAGGCGAAAGGTGATCCGTTCGGGAGCGACGCGCGAGGCGGGAAGAGCGTGTAGCAACGATGGGCACGAAAAAAGTCGAGAACCACAGCGGGAACAATGCCAGCGGCAAGCGAAAAGGCAAGATTCAGATGGCAGCTCGATGCGGATCGCCAGAGTTGGGCTGTCAGCGAGGCGCGGGTGCGATGAAGATGCAAAAAGTCGAAGTGTTCGCTGGGGGCTGGGGCGGACGCCAGTACAGTGTGCCTGAGACTTCTGGAGGCGCAGGAAGAGGCGGGCGCAGTTCCGTGAGGGGCGCGCGAGCAGCAGGCGGTCGACGTCAAAACACCAGCAATGAGTCGAGAATGCCAGGTTCGGGGATCAGATGCGATGGTCGGTTCCACGCGACGTGGCGGTTGAAGCTGGTGGTCTTGCCTTATGCTGCGAGCAGCGGAGATGGGGTACCAGGCGTTTCTTGGGACCGTGGAGACTTGAGGTGGTCGCTTCGTGGATATGGGCCAGGCTTAGATTGCCTTTGGTGGTGGAGAGGCAGACGCGAAGGGGTGCAGCTCAGCGGATTCGCACTGTGTCAATTTTTTCTGGCTGGGGACCACAGGGCGGGAAGGAGTAGGGAATAGGAGAAAGGAGCAGCGCACGTTTCTTCCAACCCACCTTGAGGGGGGGGACCGCACTGTACCCTCAGAGCACACAGTCAGCGCTACAACGCATCACAGGCCCTACTAAAACGGCCGGGCCACAGTGTAGGACAGTGTGAGCCGTGTTAGCCCCGAGCAGAAAATCATTGGCCGAGCCGTGGAATTTTGTGGACCCAACAGCGTACCTCTGAGCACTGGCGGCGTATTTCCTGGGCCGCTTGACGCTAATCTCTGCCTAAGGCAGCCAGAAAACGCATCCCATAGATCAGGCTGGCAATTGATGTACTGTGTACACAGTATTTGGGTTTGTTGGTAGTCGACCAATAGGATAATTACATGTATAACAATCAACGCGTCCCTTTGAGAAACTGTGCATTCTGATTAATGTCTCATTTTGACTTGTGATCATAAGTCGGTTAACTTTTTCTTCCCGTTATATAGTGCACTTCTATTCTATAATTTTGGCGTTTTCTTTTACCCCTCTCCGTCCCGTACGCGGTGAGATGTTGCACATTGATCACACCATGTAGTACAAAGCGCAAATGACGCTGGGCCATCTTGATGCAATCTCGCCGCTCCAACGGCATGGTTTGGACTGACGACGAGTTATTCAATATGATAATAATATCATTTAAGTAAATGCTGCGGCTTGTTGCCCCTTTCACCTTGGATTAAAGCCATGTTGCAAAGGCATGGCTTGTATCAGTCATGTGTACAGCACAAAAAGTTCTACAACAAGTGGTTGCGTATTGAAAACTGCTGGATCGTATATATTCTCGTCATTATTGAATTACTTTCTCTGCCGATGCCGGCGGGGTTGCCGTGGTACACAAATCAGAGTTCTCTCTTAATCCATGTGATTTGTAGTCCGCCAGACTCAGTACCGGTATTCTTAAATGACATTCATGCAAGCTTCATTCAGCTTATCTGTGCCACCAAAGACCGTTCAGGCGGAGACCTAATTGTATAATGTGTTCCAGGGCTAGATCTGGCATATACTACATGCCCGCCAGATGGCAGGACAAGTCCCCTCTGCCAGCCAAATTGACCAGTAACTAGTCGTAAAGCGACTTCGCTTAACAAAATTCCATTAATCATCCTCCGGCGGTAGCTCGTCATCAATGTACCGTATTAGCGATACCCTCATTTCCGTTGTGTCATTGCCCCGTAAAACGTCGCTGGTAAAGTGCGCCTCGACTTGCATCTGCACCATCTCGAGTGCTCCCCTCAAAACACCACAAAGAATGTTCGAGTACCACAGCTCGTCTTGGGCCCGGCCGTCATCCGGCAATTCGACAAAGTCGGCAAAAGGGTTCTCGTCAAATACCAGCGAAAATTGGTTGTTATCTGTCGTCCAATTCGTAACTTGGGGCGTAATGTTAAGGAAGATTTTGAAGCCGACCTAAACGCGATTAGCAGAAGTTCTATATACGTACAGTGCTCGTTTGGATCATACCCTAGCAATCATATCGGCCGTTTCGCGAAAGTTGGCACATCGCTTCATCGTGTTGGACTTGGCTAGGTAATCTTCGATCAGGCGCAAGCCAATATTGTATCCCATCTTGTCCAGTTGTTTATTTACTTCGGCATAGTCTCCTTCAAAGTCCTTGCATAATTGCGCAACGACTGTGCCATATGTGAGAGTCACGAGCTCGGCGTTGACTTTGTCGATTCGCGTCCTACAACTCGGTCAGCAACTACATATTTCGTTACTCGTTATCGAACGTGTTCCGTACTTCCAAATCCTGCAAAATGATTAGAAGAGTTCATAAATAAATACATTCGTCTCGTGTGAACATACTCTTCGCCGATGCGGGAAGCCTTGCTGGAGGCCATGCTTGCGGTCCCCCCTTGGCTTTCGCACGGGAGTTACTGCTGGCGCACGGCAGGAAAGACAATACGGTTGCAGTCAGTAATCTTCTCGGGGGAGTGTTTGCCAACAAAATCGTAAAATTTTGGCCGTTGCTGTCTTTTGGAGCTCAGTGTCGCAGGAAGATGGAGTGCGGGACAGCTCGTCGGTGGCCGGAGGTGGGAGGGACCTAGCTTGGAACAATCAGCGGGCCGAGAACCAATGAGCGCCCCAGCTTTTGGGTAGCTCGCGCCGCGATCAATAATTTTCCATCAAGAACAGGCCAACCCAGCACGCTCCCGCATTCGACCTTCAGCGACATCTCGCCACCGTTATTTGTGCATTAATTTCTTCGGTGCATCTCACACAACATGTCGGCCGAGAAGCGACCCGCGGACGGCGAGCCAGGTGCCTCGCAGGTCCTCGTAAAGCGCCAGAACGTCAACAACTCTGAGGGTGCCCTTGCTCGCCTCAACGCCTCCAGCAATGCGCTGGTGCAAACTGTGAGCAGATTGATGACATGCCGGAGGCGAAGCTGACATTCCCAGGCCCCAAGAACCAGTGCGCTGCAGTCGCCGGTGATGCAGCTGACAGGCCACTCTGGCGAAGTATTCACTGCCAAGTTTGATCCGACAGGGAACTTGATTGCCTCTGGCTCAATGGATAAGAGCATACGTAGGTGTCTCGTGGCAATGCCCAGTCTTCTCTTTGAGCTAACCGAGTATAGTCCTGTGGCGAACATACGGCGATTGCGAAAACTACGGCATACTAAACGGACACAAGAGCGCGGTGCTTGACCTGCAGTGGTCGCGCGACTCGGATATTGTGTACTCTGCATCGGCCGACACACACCTGGCGAGTTGGGACCTGACCTCGGGCACGAGAATTCGACGTTACATTGGGCACGAGGAGGTAGTCAACACGCTAGACATTTCGCGACGAGGCGAGGAGATGCTCATCAGCGGTAGCGACGATGGCAGCATCGGCATCTGGGACCCGCGCACGAAGCACGCTGCCGACTATATTCAGACCGACTTCCCAATCACGGCAGTCGCCATCTCGCCCGCCGGCAACGAAATCTACACGGGAGGTATCGACAACGACATTCGTGTGTGGGATCTGCGCAAAAGGTCTGTCGTGTACAACATGCCCGGTCACTCGGACACCGTCACGTCGCTAAGAGTATCGCCTGACTCGCAGTCGCTTCTGTCATACGCCATGGACTCGACCGTAAGGACGTGGGATATTCGGCCCTTCGCGCCCACAGAGCGACAAATTCGCACATTCGACGGAGCGACCTCAGGCTCAGAAAAGAACCTGCTGGGAGCCAGCTGGGACGCAGAAGGCAAGAAGATTGCGGCCGCCTCCGGGGACGGCACCGTTCTGGTATGGTCCAGCGAGAACGGCAAGCTGCTATATAAGCTTCCCGGTCATCGTGGTACTGTCAACAGCGCAGAATTTTCACCAAACAAGGAGCCAGTTCGTAAGTACACACCCGCCAGTCCATCGTTGGAGGATGTTGCTAATATGACCACAGTTCTTTCCGCGTCGTCAGACCGCACAATGCTGCTCGGCGAGCTGAAATGATTGGGGGGGGAACAGACTCATCCATAGACGGCATCATGAGCTGACGTTGACGCCCATGTCATCCTGGCATGCGCAGCGAAGCTGCTTTAACAGGCGACGGGCGGCATGAGGATCGGCGCCATCGGGCGGATCATACATGGCGACCAGATATCAGCGAGTGCTCAGCTTCGCGGCTGATGTGCAATCATGTGGGCGTAAGAAACGGACAGGCAAGGAGTCCGATTCAATGCGCCCTGCCTCTGCCCATCGTTTGATTCTAAAGCCGGAACCCGGACCAGGCACCGCATCTGCCTCTCGATGCACATGCGGCTGACTTTGAGGACGCTCCTCTACAGAGTAGCTAATCTTGTACATATAAAATATTACCGTTAACTATACTGCAGATGAAGTGGTCAATGTAGCTGTGATGTGCGCGCTGCAGATGCAGATGCAGCATATAAGCTGCGCGGAAGCTGCGCTGGCAGCCACCCTACCATAGTTCATCACAACCAGTCATTGTCCCCAGATTGTACCGTCAAATAAATTGCTGTTCACTTGATCAACAACTTTCTCTTTCGTTTGCTATGCGCGTCGTTCTCCCTTTCATGTCCTCGTCCAAAAGATGATTGGCTCGCCCAGGGATGCTGAAACATGCCCATCTTGGTCTCGAGCGCTAGCGTCCAACCAAAATTCCGCGACAAGAAGCTGCGCCGCGGCATCTATGCCAGGTGCCTGCAAAAAGCCCCCCTGAGCAGTTTCACATTTGCAACAAAGCCTTTGAGAATACTAGCCGCTCGACTTCCCATTGTATTGTTCGGCGCAGGGGAACGAACCGGCATTGCATAGATATATTGTCTGGTCGGGATTTCGTCTCAGACTCGAGGGGCCGTTGACACGCGCTACTCTTGTAACAGAAGATGTGCCACATTGAGCGCTGGGAGGTGCAGGCACAAGGCAAGAATAACAAGAGAGATAGAGGGCAGACATTGGGTCTGGCTCGTGTAGCTGAGGCTCCTCCCCCCGTTTGCCAAATGTCCCTGAATTCTTGCTCACTGTCGCGTCGCGCTGAGCAGTGTAGTGTCTGGAGCCGACGTTTCGTCATGCTCTTGGCTAGGCTTGACTGTCGCAACCACATCTGCTCGTTATTGTTTTGCCTCTTTCGTTCTTCCCTAAGCCTTGCTTTCCTGCTTCCTTCCTCTGTCTTCATTTCGAATTCTGTACGAAAATATCCCCTTGCTGTAATTTTATTTCTTCGGTTCGCCCTCTTTATTGCCATATTCTTTTTCTCTGTGGCCGCAAATACTACGTGTTTGACACCTCCCTTGGCGACCCCACCGCATCAGACATTGATATCGAGGCCTCATCTGGCTGACAAAGGCACATGGCATACAGTCCAGACTGCTGACGCATAACGTTGATTATTTTGTACTGCATGGCCGATTGTTTCTGCGTTCAGGCAGCGCGCCACCTTGGTCTCTTCCTTCATCAACGCAGCTAAAGAACCGCTGCTTCTTACACACAATCTATACCAAGTGCTATTGAACATTTACCACGACAACAACCGAGGGACGACGCATCGAAGCAAACAGTGCAGGATAGAATCAAAGAGAGAGAGAGAGAGAGGTCTTCGCCATGGCCGTGTTCTCTGAGAGGATGGAGAGGATCCGGCAGGATCTTATACAACGAGCCCATGCCGAGAGGAGCAATGCCATGGAACGGGGTGATGCTGGTCATGACGAGCCGTCTCGAGTACCTACCACCGAAATAACAACAGTTGACGAACAAAGACGACCTTTTGGATTGGCACACATGTTGTCGCGGCCGTTGAACCTGCTCCGTCGTCCTGAAGCTAGTGCGGCATCGAGCCATCGGCCTGAGACTCCCAAATCCCCAAGACCAATCGCACCGGAACATAGAATAAACGAGAGGCAAGACTCTGGAACTAATGATACTGAGAGCATTGGGCCTGTAATTGCGGTACCATCGACAGCGGCTACGACGGAGACAACTAGCCCGGCGCACCGAGGTGCTTCGCGACCAAGCTCGCAGGACAGTCATCGATCTCGACGAAGAGGCAACGTGGAGAAGACGCTAGGCGACGCCAAGAAGAGGTTTTTGTTTTGTTTTCCTTGGATCAAGTCCGGGAGAGTACGGGTGGCGCTGATGCATTGCCTGACGTCGGGTCTGTTTGTGCTGCTCCTAGTGGCAGTTTGTAAGTCGCGCCGGATGTTACTCGAAAAAGGGCCAGGATGCCCGCTAATCGTGAAAATACAGACCTCGGCTTGTCCTTGACGCAGCAAATTGCCACAAACGAGCTCACCATTTTGCTTCTGCTCATTATTGTCATTTCTACATTATTCTTTTGCTACAACATTGCGCGGCTGTGCATCGCGGTGGTCCGCGGCGACAAGGCACCAACGGTACCGCGCGGACGACAACCGATGACGGCGGCAGAGATTCTGAAGACGGGTTACGCGATGCCGAGGCGACCGATTCGGGTGGTGCTGGCACAGGATGAGGAAGCGGCCGGGCGAGAGGATGTGACGAATAAGATGACACCGCCTGCGTATGGATTTTGGCGAGAGAGCGTGGTATGTTATCATTTGCCTGTGATTTTCACGGCGTCTTGATCTTTACTGCTTTGGGATCGTGTGGTGGCTAACGATAACCAGCGACTGGATCCGAACCGACTGTACTGGCAACAAAATGAGGCTGCGAGAAGAGAAGAACCCGTGGCGGAGAGTGAATCGGAACATGGGCATACTGCAGGAGGCGCGGCGCGCCCACCATCATATGCATCTGATGATGGCGTATCATATGTTGTGGAGGCTATGACGGCGTCGTCGACGTCTACTTCTGTAGGAAATCGAGAGCAGGTAAGAACATAGGAAAGAACGACGTAGTTGACGTCCGTGTACAGTACCGTCTCTGGAGCATGTTGCGAGGTTTTCAGAATCCATTACATAGTAGTAGTATTATTGTTCATTCGATTCACAAGCCCAGCACGCCCATGTACCATCCACCGTCCACCCAAGGTGACCACCCACCCACCACCTTGCATCGCTGGAGCCGGGGTCGCCGTGTGGGATCCGTCCAGGGCGCCATGTGGCAGATACCTGTAGAGGACCTAGGCGCTAGCGGGCGAGGCGAGTCGAGAACAAGTCTCCAACAAGTATCGTCATAATCAGGGAGGGACGCTAAATCTGGCAGGGTCTGGGGCAAGCAACAGCATGCAATGCAGGTGCTCGCTCACAGGGGGGAGGGCGGAGGCTTCTGGAGGCTGGAGCGCCTGGAGCTACCGAAAAGCTGCTACAGCGCTATTTACAGGCTACAGGCAAACGAGCTTGGACGTCTTCTTTTTTTTAGCGGCGAGGCTTGCAATTGGGGGGCGGCGATTGGTGAGAAGGGGGGATGCTAGGAGGAGTTTAGTTTCGTGTTGTTGCGTATGGTCGTTTGGGCAGATTTTCTTGGAATTTTGGGGGGGAGCCTAAGCTGGGGGAGAGATTTGGCTGTGCCAAAGTGAAAGCACCTCCACAAGTAAAAAATTTTCCAAGCAGCAGCAGCAAGCAGAAGCCAGTCTCTGGGTTTCTGGGTCTCTCTGGGTCTCTCTGGCGCGACGCCTCTCTCTCTCTCTCGCTCTCTCGCCGCCGCATGTTGTGCACTGCTCTTTTGGGCCAAAAAGTCTATCCCTGCCATTTCCTTCCCTTCCCTTCTTTTCCCTTTCCCATAATCACAATTCTTACTCCAGTTTCTCTCCGATTGTAGGTGGACAGTTGTTTATCGCAGTTGGGTTTCTTGTTGTCATCGAAACTCTATCACTCCATTATTCTTCATCTCTTTTTTTTTTTCAAAAAGGTATGTTGGCATCTTCTTATACGTCGCTGCGCTGTCTTTTCTGTGTGTCTTTTGTCGCCACTTGCGCCCGCGTTGCGCTGCGCTGCCCGCACCCGCCTACCACAGCTGTCTGTCACTGCCTGCCACAACCTTGGAATCGCCGCGCACAACGACTCGATTCGAGAGAGAAAAAAATATCACAACAAGAGGTGATATACGCAACTGTATTGTTTGCAAAAATCTTGTTTCGCACTTTGCGCGCATCAAAACACGCATCGCGCCATCTCGACACGTCCCGCCAACACTCTTTTGCGCCGCCCGCACAATTTCCTTTCCGATTTTTTTGTGCGACCCGATCCTCGGCAGCCTCCATCTGTGCGCGGAACTCAAAAGCTGCCGACAAAACGATGCATCAGACGACGGAATTTACCCTCTATCCGCCCGCTGGCCAGGGAATTGCAGTGTTACCACTTGCGACACGCAGCACCCCCGCTGTACTCCCCGCCATCATAGCCTCGGTCTTCACCCGCTCAGCCAGCGTTGGCTGTCGCGCTTCAGTGCGCGCGCGCGCTCTCATGCTGCCTCGATAGTACCCACGTGGCGACCAAACATGGGTTGTACAATCTGCGCATGGCAAATATCCTTTGCTCCCGCCGAATCCTATTCTCCGGTTGCGCTTGTCCACAAAGTCTGCATCTCGGGCAAACCTGGCAGAGATGGTCTGGCCCGTGGCAAGACTGCATGTGACGGCGCTGCAAGTGGCGAGAACCAAAAGCAGAATCCAACACCCAGCTCCCGACTTAGCTCCCGCAAAGACAGCGCAACTGCACATACATCATCGGCCGTTTCAAATTTGCTAACCCCATCTCCAGTACATCAACATGTCTTCCCTCTCTCGTCGTGCTTGCTACAAGTGTGGCAACGTCGGCCACTACGCCGAGGTCTGCTCCTCCTCTGAGCGTCTTTGCTACAACTGCAAGCAGCCTGGCCACGAGTCCAACGGCTGCCCTCTTCCTCGCACCACCGAGGCCAAGCAGTGCTACCACTGCCAGGGCCTTGGCCACGTCCAGGCTGACTGCCCTACCCTCCGCCTGAGCGGCAACGCCACCTCCGGCCGCTGCTACAACTGCGGTCAGCCCGGTCATCTTGCCGTATGTTCTTGGCCATGTCTTCAGATCGCAAACAGTTTGCTAACTCTCCCTTCAGCGCGCTTGCCCTAACCCCGTTGGTCCCGGTGCCATGGGTCGCGGCGCCCCCATGGCTCGTGGCGGCTATGCAGGTGGCTTCGGCCGTGGTGGCTTCGCTGGTGGCCCTCGCCCTGCTACCTGCTACAAGTGCGGTGGCCCCAATCACTTTGCCCGTGATTGCCAGGCTCAGGCCATGAAGTGCTACGCCTGCGGCAAGCTTGGCCACATCTCCCGCGACTGCACCGCCCCCAACGGCGGTCCCCTCAACACTGCCGGCAAGACCTGCTACCAGTGCGGTGAGGCTGGCCACATCTCTCGCGATTGCCCCCAGAAGACCGCCGTCGCCCCCGAGATCAACCAGGAGGTCGACATGACTAACGCTGCTGCCGCTCCCGTTGCCCCCATCCCTCCTGTGGCTTAGAGGGCTACCCGCAGGGACGCCTCTCGTAGCGCGTCGCCCCCGCGCCGCCCACAGAGCGGTTCTCGGAGACGGAGCCCGGAGAGGCGACTTTTCTAAACTTGCTCTTGGCAGAATTCTATAGCAGATGACTGTCCGAGTCCAAGTTTGGCTTTTTTTATTTGTGTTTTTGCTGTTCTTTGCAAGTTCGCTTTATCCTGTCCATGGATGAGTTGACGCAATGACGCGTCCATTGGCAAATCCCTTTCTTTGAGTGTTTTTTTATTATTCTCTCTTTTTCAATGTTGGGAAAATTGCGCTGCTGGGAATTGGCTAGATTGTTTCCAAGGACAAGCTTGCTCATACCTGGTGCTGCATGGCGTCTCCGGTTCGCCCCTTCTCTTCAATATGCCCGCGTCTCGCTTTCACACTAAGCGAACGGCGCCGCATATCATTTTATTTTACAACTCCCTTATTAGCACCAGGCCCTCCCCCGGCAAGATACGACCAGTTTACGACACGATGACGAACACACGGAAATGGGGAGTGTGCCTGGTCAACGACCACGTTATTTTTCATACATTTTTTTCTCAGCAACAGAGTGCCCTGGTACTTGAGCGACGCCCCATCTGCGGATTACGGCGCCTGCTTAATGGCGCTCTCTGCATATGACCAAATCCCTTTTCATCTGAATGACTTTTGGATCAAGACACCCGCAAGCATACCACTCTGCGCCCTGGACGAAGTGGCAGAGATGCTATAGCTTGCTGGCTCTTCTTAACGACTAAGTATTTTAAGACACCGGCGAAGGATATACCCCGCGAAAGGCTGTGTGTGCCAAGTTGTGTTGAGCAAGGAACCGACGCGTGATTCTCTGCTCGGTGCTGGACCGCCGTCTGCCTACCCATATCACATGGACGCAGCCGACGACAGCAGAGCAGGGAAAAGAGTGATAAGAACCGCGTGGTTGGTGGTTGAGTGCAAAGGAAATGGAATGAAGAAGGAACGCCCTTTCTCGACGATGTGAAAGGCTCCAAAGCTCTATATATTCTGCTGAGGATAAGAACACTAGTAGTGGTGGGAAGAAAACAAGTGCTGCTATCAACATTTCGGGAGCGTGTGCCATGAACGAGCAATCCGAAGAGGGAATGAAGCGAAATTGAAATGTTTGCAACTCCATGTACTGATGCCATGACTGTGAATGTGAATGTCAATGTTGTTGCAGTGTACAGTAGACGACTACAGTAGTGATCATCGCACTTTCACACACCCACGTTACCCAGGTATACCTTGCTATATTGCGTAAAAATGTCGACAGTCAATGTGGAGTAAAGGGAAGGGGACATATGAGAAAAACTAGAACAGCAATGGGAATTTAATTCCATGTCGTCGAACAATACAACAGCATGTGCTGAATGTTGAGTGGTGAGCTGCCATGTTACATAATCATACCACAGGCGCGCCAGACACCTGCCATAACTTCAGGTCGCTATCCAACCGAAAGCATCAGCTCCTGTATGCGTGCGACTCAACCAACCAGCAACACTATTTCACGACGGCAAAAACGCCTTTTTTAACGTTTCACCTGAGTACCCGCTCAATCCCACGCAGACTGGTTCTGTCACGGCATGAACGGCATGAATGGCATGAACGGCGGCAACATGGGGGGCGGCGTGCCCATGCCCACACCTGCTGGCCACCAGGCCGAGCTCAACTACATATACGGCATGGTCGAGGAGCTGAGCCGACAGCTCGCAGAAAACAGAAGAGTCACAGAAGACATTGTCAGCGGCCTCGGTCGCGTGCGCAACCGCGCGCGGACGCAGCAGCTCGGCAACGACCAAGTCATTGACGCCGCCGCCGAAGAAATCAACAGTATAGCTTTCCCTTTAACCCCCTACCTCCCCGCTGCCTCTCAGCTTTTCTAACCCATCTTCTTTTAACACACCACAGGTCAAGACCAAAACATTGACGCCCTGCTCTCCGTCCTCTCCGAATCGCTCGAAAAGGCCAAACACTCACGCGACGCCAACGCCACGCTGCTCGCGCAGTTTGCCAACGCACTGGCCGGCATGCTGAAGCAGTTCCACGAGTACAAGGCCAAGCACGTGGTCGACGTTGCGTCGTGGCACCGTTCGTACCGGGCGCAGCTCGACGAGGCACGCCGCGAAAACAGCCGGCTGCGGGAGCAGATCTGGGAGATGCAGGCGCACGCGGCGACGGCCAACGACTCGCTGCGCCGGTTCCGCAGCGCCCACGACGCGGATCGCGACCGGCGGGAGGCGCGCGTGCGCGAGACGGCGCTGCGCCAGGAGGTGCGCTTCTGGAAGCGCCTCGCCATGCCCGAGCTCGAGGACGACGACCCGTACTGGAGCGCCAACGACGACATCATCGACGCGGCGGAGAAGGAGCGCCTCGCGCAGCTGGACCTGCGCGCCGCGCACGAGCAGCACATGGCGGGCGGTGGCAGTAGCCAGGAGCTGGATGCGGAGGGGGCCTTTCAGCAGCAACAGCATCATCACGTGCCGCCGCACCTGCTGGCGAGCGGGACGGGCGCCATGGGCGGCATCGCGATGCAGAGGGACGACGTGTCGGGCCTGCCGCTGCCGCCGCCGCCGAGGCCGCTCAGCGCCGCGTCGAGTACGGGGTCGACGGGCTCGTAGGAGGGTCTGGACCTGTATGAGGAGGTGGCGACGACGAGTGCGCGGTTCCTCTTGGACTGAGAAAGAGAGAGAGAAAGAGAGAAAGTGGAGGTTGGCTTTGGGCATTGCATATTAAAAAGCGGAAATACCTTTGTACTTGTATATATATACTTACTGGAAATGTTGTCCCTGGAGGATTGGGACTGGTTGTTTAATGGCATCATGAAATGAATAAGAAATTAGTATTTGTCAAATGGTAAAAAGAAAGACTCAAATGCTCGTATTGTTTTCTCGCAGCCTATTATGCCAATTTGTGAATGCTCCTGATTCCGTATCAACTCCTCAACTGCGCCGAATCGGCTCAACTTTTGTTATACAAACAAATAATACACCACTTTTTCCCTGATTCAACTCTACAAACAACATCTGCTGAACGCTAGAGACTTTTAGTATCCGCCCTGCTCGCGACGCCCATCACCGTCCTGGCCGGACCCAGACGCGGTCGCGCCCTCGCCAGCCTCCTTGATGGCCTGCTCGTCGCCGCGCAGCTTGGCAAAGTACTCCTTGATGTCCTCGGCGCCAATCGCCTTGCCGCTGTCGGCAAACTGCTGAAAAAACGGCTTGAGGCGCTCCTTGAGGTGGTTGTACGCCATGACGCCCTCGATGGCGCGCACGCGGTCCACGTTGCGCAGGGCGCTCTCGCCGCGCTCCAGCAGGCTGCCGCTGCCGGCCGTCGAGCCGCCGCCGTTGTGCGAGCCGCCGCCGCCGGAGCCGCCGTCGTCAGACATGGGCGGCTCGTAGACCTCTTCCTCTTCCAAGAGCTGCGGGTAGGCGTTGAGCTTGGGGAAGCAGTCGCCGCAGCGGCAAAATTTGTCTCGGAAATCGTCCTTGAAGAAGAGCGAGAAGCGGCCCTCGGGCGCTGGTCCGAGATTGGGCAGTTTGCAGCCGCTAGGCGTTGCGGCGGCGGCGGCGGCGTCTTTGTGAGCATCTGCCGCAACGGCGGAACAGGCTTCGGTGTCGGCAGGAACTGCTGGTTCTTCGGTCTTGGCGCGTTTAGTGTCGGGTTCCTCGTCGTCTTCCGCCTTGCGCTTGCTGCCAGTCGACGGGGCGGGTGCTTCGGCCGCAGCGGGCTCGAGGTGGACGGCAGGCAGGAAGCCAGAGGTACCGGCATACTGCTTGATCCAAGGATTTGATTCCACACACTTGTAGCACAGGAAGCCTTCAAAGTCCTCCTCCTCGGGGAAGCCCGGAGGCATTGGCGGCTCTTCATCTTCTTCCTCGTCCTCATCCGCACCGTTTTCCTCTGCCTTCTGTTCGCCTTCCTTTTTCACCGATGATTCATCCTCGTTGGCCTCTGAAATGACAGCTAGACCACCACCGTTCTCTTGCTTCTGCGCGCTGCTCTTCTTCTTCTTTGGCGTCATCGCTTCGAACCACTTCGGGCCCATGCCGACAAGGCACCCCGGATGGTACCAGTCCTCGCCGCAGCCGCCCGTCTCTTCGGTACCCAGGCCCAGGCACTGGAACATGGTGCCTTTTTGCTCAAACGGGTCGTAGTCGCAGTCGCACGCGCAGAAGCGGTTCCGAAAGTTCTTGTTGTACTTGTTGTTGACGTCGGGCTCCTGCGAGTGCACGTTGCCGCGCGTGCTCGTCTCGTCGTTGGTCTGCAGCGCGCAGGGGCTCGTGGCGGGCAGCCGCTTGGTGCCGCAGTCGCAGGTGAAGTTGCGCTTCTGGAAGATCTCGACGAGGGTGTGCTCGCCGTGGCACTGCACCGAGCAAGAGTAGCAGACGCCGGCGGGCGTCCACGAGTCGGACTCGGTCGCGGGCGCGGGATTGCACGTCAGACATGCAAACACGCTCTGCTTCAGCGGGCCGAGAATTCTAGTGCAATTGTCGATGCTCTGCGAATAGTTAGCGGGCTTGTTTGCGATCGGTCGGGGCTGGCTGGACGTACGAATGGAAGTGCTTCGCGCGCATCAGCTTCGAGGAGCTCTTGACTGCGAATGAACCTGAAAAGTGTCAGCGATTGTTTAAATTTGATAGTTGACGGTGTCGGCCTACTCAGCAGCAGTCTGTGAGTCGTCTGACTGATTGGAGAAGCTATTGCTGCGCTTTGTCGTTTGCGCCGCAGCGGCTTCTTGCTCCCCACCATTGGCAGACATATTGCAGAGCTTTGAGATAGCTTTGGATGAGGCTTATCCGTAGAATAGATGAAAGCAACCAGAAACCCGATTCAGCAGTTGATTTGAGATGGAGCTGTATGCGAGGGTCATCAGACAGCAGCTGTGAAGGCTGTCTGAGTGCGAACCACTTTACGCGTGCAAGCCAGGCTTGTTAGGTAAGCTACCACGCGCAGCCGTAACTCTCGCGCAGTAAATGGTCCCTTTGAAAATTTGAACAGAATAATGGCTGCCAGGAACTCTGAAATAATCTTTTCTTAATTATCTCTACTGGGAAAGTTCTCGTGCCTCTGTGCTTACATCGACGTGTGAACGCGTCGAGTCTGATTAGGCTTAGTGCCACTTTACGCGTGCGACGCGTTTTTGAGACTGGGCGACGCGAGTGTGGGCAGCTTTGTGGGCTCCCTTTCAATCTCAAGTTTCCTAGGCGCCAGGACAACCTGCCCAAGCCCCTCCCTCCGCCTTCTTGATAATTTCATTCCTACAACTCTATTCCGTCATAACCAAATTGAAGCTATTTGGTAATCTATACACACAATGAGGTTTGTCGCCGTCAAAAGAGCACATTCGCGACCTTACTAACTGTCTGCTCTCACGCAGTTCCCCGCTCAGAGATAACCCTGCCTCGGGCAACAGAGGGGCTTCGCGCAGCGGTCGCAAGCGCTCGCGCACCGGCGGCGATGATGCCACTTCGTCTGTCGGTCCTGGCTCTAGTCCCATGCCCTCATCGCCGCCAGCGCCGTTCAGCATCGCTCACGGTGTAGAGGATGACGATGAGATTGAGGAAGAGCGCGAGATCCAAGACGACATTGACGACCTCGACGAGATGGCCGACGATGATGTTGATTTGTTCCGCGAAGGATACGAGGCTGATTACAGAGACCGCGAAGGTGACGGATACGAAGCCGTCGACCTTGACGATGAGGGAGACTACGACGACATGGACCTCGGTGCCCGACGCCGCCTCGAGGCGCAGCTGAGCAGACGTGATCGTGAGGTTGCCCGCAGACAGCGCATCCCCGCCGCTTTCCTGCCTGGTGACGATGATGACGGCGACATCGACCTTACGGCCCAGCCTCGTCGCAGACGCCATCACTACGATGAAGACCCCGACGATGTTATGGATGCCGACATCATGGACGAGGAGCTCTCCCTCGAGGCTCTCGGCGACGTAAAGGCTGCCAACCTCACAGAATGGGTCGCGCAGGGCCATGTCCAGCGCACGATCCGTCGCGAGTTCAAAGCTTTCCTCACTTCATACACCGACGCCTCTGGCTCTTCCGTCTACGGTAACCGCATCCGAACGCTTGGTGAAATCAACGCCGAGTCGCTCGAGGTTTCATACGAACATATTTCGGAAAGCAAGGCTATTCTCGCCTACTTCCTGGCCAATGCTCCCTCTGAGATGCTCAAGCTCTTTGACGAGGTTGCCATGGATGTCGTTCTCCTGCATTACCCTGACTACGAGCGCATCCACTCCGAAATTCACGTGCGCATTTTTGATCTTCCTGTTCACTATACCCTGCGCCAGCTCCGTCAGTCTCACCTCAACTGCCTCGTCCGCGTCAGTGGTGTTGTTACTCGCCGTTCTGGTGTGTTCCCGCAGCTCAAGTATGTCAAGTTTGACTGTACCAAGTGCGGTATCACTCTCGGACCGTTCCAGCAAGAATCCAACGTTGAAGTCAAGATTTCATACTGCCAAAACTGCCAGTCGCGAGGACCGTTCACCCTCAACTCGGAAAAGACTGTATACCGCAACTACCAAAAACTTACTCTGCAGGAATCGCCCGGCACCGTCCCGGCTGGTCGCTTGCCCCGTCAGCGAGAAGTTATTCTCCTGTGGGACTTGATCGATAGAGCGAAGCCTGGCGAGGAGATTGAGGTCACCGGTATCTACCGCAACAACTACGATGCCCAGCTCAACAACAGAAATGGTTTCCCTGTTTTTGCTACGATCCTGGAAGCAAACAACGTAGTCAAGTCGCATGATCAGCTTGCTGGTTTCCGTCTCACCGAAGAGGACGAGCAGGCCATTCGCAAGCTCTCCCGTGATCCCAATATCGTGGACAGGATCATTAGCTCTATCGCACCCAGCATTTACGGCCACACCGATGTCAAGACGGCAGTCGCCCTGTCACTCTTTGGTGGTGTCGCCAAGACTACCAAAGGTGCCCATCACGTCCGTGGTGACATCAACGTCCTTCTCCTTGGTGATCCCGGTACTGCCAAGTCTCAAGTTCTCAAGTACGCAGAGAAGACAGCTCACCGTGCTGTGTTTGCCACCGGTCAAGGAGCCAGTGCCGTAGGTTTGACGGCTAGTGTGCGTCGCGACCCCCTGACAAGCGAATGGACGCTTGAGGGGGGTGCACTTGTGCTTGCTGATCGCGGCACATGTCTCATTGACGAGTTCGACAAGATGAACGACCAAGATCGCACGTCTATCCACGAAGCCATGGAGCAGCAGACCATCTCCATCTCCAAGGCCGGTATTGTCACAACTCTCCAGGCTCGCTGCGGTATCATTGCCGCAGCCAACCCTATCGGCGGTCGCTACAACTCCACCATCCCGTTCTCTTCCAACGTGCAGCTCACCGAGCCCATCCTGTCCCGTTTCGACGTCCTTTGCGTCGTGCGCGATACAGTGGAACCGGCCGAGGATGAGCGTCTCGCGCGCTTCATCGTAGGCTCGCACAGCCGCAGTCACCCGCTCGCTGAGGATCAGACGGAAGATACTCGCGCTGCGGCCGACGACGTGCAGAACGAGGCCGAGCGTGTCCGCAAGGAGAATGAGATCCCGCAGGAGCTGCTGCGCAAGTACATCCTGTATGCGCGCGAGCGCTGCAGCCCCAAGCTCTACCACATGGACGAGGACAAGGTGGCGCGCCTCTTTGCGGACATGCGCCGCGAGTCGCTGGCCACCGGTGCCTACCCGATTACCGTCCGTCACCTGGAGGCCATCATCCGCACCAGCGAGGCTTTTAGCCGCATGCGCCTCTCCGAGTACTGCTCCGCGCAAGACATTGACCGCGCCATTGCCGTCACGGTGGAGAGCTTCGTGGGCAGCCAAAAGGTCAGCTGCAAGAAGGCCCTGGCGCGTGCCTTTGCCAAGTACACCCTGGCTCGTCCCTCGCAGAAGAGGGGCGGCAACTCGCAACGCCGGCCGGCTGCAGTCATGGCGTAGACGGACGGTTCTTCTTGGTGGTTAATAATTTTTCGCGGGCTTTCTATACACATTGCATGAGAGATATTGGATGTTTGTTTGCTTGCGGGCGTCAGCTAGGGATGTTTCTTTGTTCCTTGTTTGTTTCTCAACTTTGTTTGTCATGCGGTTTGGGCTTAAGATTATGTACGGTAATGGTTATGATTCAATAAAACTATCAGATTTTCGATTTGCGGACAAAGGCGGGGCAACTGTTCATTTTCTGTTTCTTGAGAAAATATTGAGAGCTAGTTCAATCTGTTTGAGCACAATTAAAACAGTATCCAGAATCAACCCTCTATATTAGCTTGCTGCTTGCCAGTTCTTACTCTAGCTGCTATAACTTACTTTGCCAACAACAGGAAGCTAAAAGTAATATCAATGTCAGCCTGCCATTCGCTAGTTGATCATATACATGTCTCAAGTAAAATACTTACGTTACCCTATAATGCGTTTTGACTCGCTTGATATTCGGTTATTGTGTTCTCACCCCAAGTATAAGACTCACCAAAAGATCACCAAGCAGATGGCGTACGAGTCCCACGAATTGATCGATACGCGGCATGGCATTGTGTTGGGAAGTGCGGGGTAGCGCCTCTCCGACAAGCTGTGCGACCATGTTATTGCTAAATTATATCCCTAACTACTAAGACTGCGAGCTATGTCCAGCTTATGCGCCTATTGGACAGCTCCGAAAAGAAAAGTAGGACATTGCGAGGAAACTCGAGGATTTATAGACAGTCGTACATGCTAGCTCTACTTCGACACTCGCGGGCTGACGCAGTAACTAGCTTATTGACAGCACAGGGAATCGGCTGTTTAGCCAGCTCACCTTCGCAGGTGACTGCTAGTAATGCCCACCGAAAACTCATTTCCAAGGCAATAGTATATTATTACCGTCAATCTGCGCGCCATTTTGCTACCAACTGATGCAGATCTCCGGCGAGATCCGATCCTGGGCATGTCAATGATTGTGGGGGTCAAAGCCGACGTAAATGCAGCTTGGGGGCTAGATCATATGTTCAATGCAGCGCTTTTTTTTCGGCAGTGCTATACATGCATCAACGTATATTCTAAGCTTTCTTCGAGTGACCTGGAGTTGTGAAAGTCGGCCTTATACGGCGTTTCATTTGTGTTCTCAAACTTTCCATCAGTACCAAGAGAGCTAGAGTTGAGGTTTATTAGCATGTGCCGGTGCACCTACCAAGCTACAAAAACTGGACGCACCAGCGACATACGCCACAGCCATGTTTGCCTTTCCTAAAAACGAGTGAGCAAAAGAGGGACACTAATTCCGCCTTTTAGTGTAACTCGCACTTGTCGGATTATAAAATACCCACAGTGGCTGCAACTCTATGCGCAATCTCCAGGTGAGCAGTGTGCCCAACCACGCCCTGAAGGGACTTGAATGTTCCATTTTAAAAGATTGCAGTGCGGCTGCGGGACAAAAGTTCCCAGCAGCCGCATGTGAACAGGATCTGCAGCCGTGTTCGACGTAGAATAGCACGTTGTGTCACACTGGCGTTGGGCTTACTGCCTGTGCCGCGCCTGGCGGGCGCAGCCCTCCCGAGATAAATTTAGAAACGTCTCTATTTTTCTCTCGCTCTCTGAAAAGGCAGCACCAGACTTCCTGGCCAGCGCAGTCTCTGGCACCATGAAAAGCCACAGTTTTGGGACATGCATCAAAAGTCTGCAGTAGCCCAGTGGTGACCAGCCAACAGACCAATGACAAGCCGTCCCAACTGCATGGCTCATGCAGCTATCTGCTAGGATGGTGCAGCCTTGCTCACTTTTTGCGTTGCTTCCTGCATCAACGCGGGGCTAACAGTCTCCTTAATATTGAATTCTTCTCCGCCCACTCTGCAAGAAAGCGTAGTTTACTCTTCGCTCCCCGCTCGCGGTTTCCTGCCCGCGCCAGGCTCTGCCGTCGGAGCTGCAAGGGAGATGGGGTTAGAAATGCACGTAGTTCGCCGACGGCTCCCCTTTCGCTCCCTTTTGGATAGCCTCGCACCTTTTTTTCATTTTTTGCTTATATCCAGAGTCAGCACCGGGTGCTGTTCCCCGTTTGCTAATCTCTTTGTTCCCGCGCCCGACGACCGCCCCCGTCTTTGTCCCGCATCAAGGCTGGCAGATTCCAGCCATCTTTAGAAGGAGACTGTTCGCACGCACAGCTCTGGCTGTCTTGGTGATTCATTAAACTTCAGGCTTCTTTTTCTTTCCTACATAAACTTGTATGCTGTCTTGCCAGACTTTGCGGTGTCAAACTTGGGCCATCCGTTCTGCGCTGCTCATTGCGCCCAAGTATTTCTGACCGGCTAGCTAACTGGTCATAACTTCTCGAGCAAACAATAATGTCTTACCACTATCCCACAGGGGAAGCTTCTCCTAGCAAGGAAGAAGATGTGCCCTGGATTTCTCCCATGTCATCCATGAACTTCGATGAGCATGCCGAAGAGACGCAACAACGACGCTTGTCTGCCTTTTCATTCGGTCTAGCTCATTCACAGAGCACTCGCGAAGGTGACGCCCAGAAATGGCGACAAAACAATGCTGGATTACAACTTCTGGGGGCCACCGATGAGGGCGTTGCGATTGACATTTCTGATGCAGGCGTTGGCAGCTCCATCCAGCGCAGCACAAATCTTGAGAATCCTCTCGGTCTACACCTGCCTCATCAGAGCAGCCAATTCTCGATTCGCCGCGTACCAGTCCCGCAGCGTCCCGTTTCAATGCAGGCCGAGGCACCAGCTGCAGACGCAGCCAAGACGGAAACTCAATTCGAGATGCCTTCACCGGACGACACTTTAATCGGAGAGTCCACACCGCGACGAATGAGCCTATGGGGCCGCATATGGAGTTTTAATAGCAAGGCATTGAATCACAAGAAGAGCGGCAGCGATATTTTAACAATGAATATGCAGCCGATCTCTGGGGCCGAACGGACATCGATGATGGAGGAAGGGACCAGCGATCTCAATACTCTGGAAGAATATAATCCGAAACAATGTTGTGGTAAGCTTCATCTACAATAAAGTAAAGTTGAGTTGCTAATTCATGACAGCTGATGGTCCGGAGCCCTGCTCTTCGCGAAAAGACATCCAACTCTCAGCCCGGCACTGGCTCATTAAAGTGGTCATAGCCGCGTCCCTATATTCGACCGTCATGAGTGGAATATGGTTCTTTGTCGCCCTTATTCAACCCAGATGGGGCCACAGAATTTCTTCCAATATGGGTCTCGGGCCATCAACAGCAACCGTTCTGGCTGCTTTCTTAGCCAAGACAATCGAGCTAACGTTTGTTACGACATTCATCACATTTCTCGGTCAGATCCTAACCCGACGAGCGATTGCACGAGGATCACGGGGCACGACACTGGCCGAAATGTCGATGCGAAGCTGGGTCATTCAACCCGGCTCTTTGATAACGCATTTCGGTATGCTTCGATTTGCTGGAATCAGCATCTTGGGCGTACTTTCATTGCTGGCTACATTGGTAGCTGCCTTCTACACGACGGCTTCCGACGCCATGGTGGCACCGAAACTCAAATATGGCAACTGGGAGCACATGCTCATGTCAGGCCATGTTCGCTCTTCCTATGCTAATCCAGCCTTCGTAAAGGCGTCTTGCCCAACCTTGTCCGTGCAAGATGACGCCTTGCATGCTGCGGAATCGTGCATAGATGTGATGGTCTCTGGAGAATCGTACCGAAATCTCCAAACCTTCATGGGCGTCTGGAACGACATCAGTACCAACGGGTCCGTTCTTCTCAGGCAGTTGAAAAATCGTCCAGTTGCAAAAGCATCGCTCAACGGCAATACGTCACTCTTTGGAACGTGGATCGAGACCGAGCATGGCGACCCGGCTACGCACTTTAAAGATACGGGGCGCATCATCAACAATGTTACTCTGGCTATGCCCCATCCTGGAGTCGCCGCTGCTGCCATCTCACCTCTCAACGGCATATTGCAACCAGACGATCTATCTGGCGTTGGGGAGTACGCAATCAAAGCAGGCGTTCCGTCTCCTTCAGTTAATGTCATGTGCGTCAACTTGAACACGAGCGAGCTCGCGCCGCTGGTTTACACAGAGTGGCCCTTTGCCAATGTCACGTCTTCTGGCGTGGGAAAACAAAAGATTGGTTGGTCAAACTGGACTACTGAGGTACCTCTCGCCGTCAAGGATGGAAAAGAGGAATTCTTAAACAAGACTGTGGTCGACGATATCTTCCGCTGGGGGGCCAAATACAAAAGACGGCCGCCCGTGTTTCAATTGGTAAGTACAGAGTCGCGAGTAACGTAGAATATTGCTGCTAATCTCTATGGTAGTTTCCAGCCGATTTCAATACAGTGGTGAACTCCTCTGGAGTGGGTTCTCTCAGTGTAGTTCCTGATGCGATTTACCTCATGGGCAAGAGTCCCGCAATTGAGGACTATACTCTCTGCGAGCTACGGTCGTGGGTTTCCCCCAAGTGCTCAACACAATTCAACATATCTGGTATAGCTGGCAGTAAGATGGCTGCGCACTGCGAAGATCCTGATGATTCCAACAGCTATCATCGCTCTTTTGATGTGGAGCAAGACTGGGGTCATGCTGCGCCAGATTGGAAGGTCAGCTAAAATCGTTGCATAATTGTACAAGCGTCGAAGACTAACTAGGTGATAGTGGCTGGCAGATCAGTGGCGCATAGCTTCCGACCTCAATGGTGGTTTACTCAACAGCAATCCAGCTAATGGGCGAATCCTCACGCAGCTTGCTCTGAAGGAGCCAAAACTGCCGGCATATCTGCCTTCCATGGCGGAGGCTCTGGCAGTGTTTGCCAGCTCAACGCTTGTTCTAGGCTCTGTCGGCGCACCGTTCGTTCACTTTTGGGAGTATGAGGTGCCCAATAATATTCTGGGTTCGCCTGGAGCGGTCCAACAGTTTAATGCGTCTGTGATTACGCAACAGTATACGTCCGGCCACGCCTACCGATGGCAAGGTGTATTTTATGTGGTTCTCGCCATCATGTTTTTCCTCAACGTCCTATGTTTTGCCTATATTGTTCTACACGCCAGGCTTGTGACAGACTACACAGAGGCGCAGAATCTATTCTCGTTGGCATTGAACAGTGCTCCCAACCAGCGGCTGAAGGGAACTTGCGGCGGAGGACCAGAGGGCCGCGACCTGGCCGTGCCATGGCGGGTGGCCTATGCTTCAGGCACGAATCATTACTACATCGAGGAGACCAGTAGAGGGCCGTGGATAAGAGGCGTCGACGGACCGGATGGTGCTGCGGAACAGACCAAAAGTAGCCACTTTGCTGGTGAAAGCTATGGCAGGCTACTCAACGGCCGTTCATGGTGGTAACCCCGCTGGATAATCGGTAACATAGGGGGGTAGGGTATTTTCTACTGGTTTTTATATATAATATGAGCTATTTTTGACTTCATATAGTGTCTGATGTGCGGCAGTATCCATAATCCGTATCTGCAACTGAATTCTCCAGCCTATCGATCTCTTGCGCAGTGGGTGGGGCGTCAGGCCGACGTATTAGATGAATCGGCCCATGCCTGCACCTACCTCGCCAGATCAGTTGATAATCGCCAGAGTCAAATTATCATGAGAACTTATCTTATGATATCTCTACCTACCACGTGCGACTAAAATGGGAAGGGTAACTAGGGAAGGGAATTGAACTATCCATAGGTCTTGTCTAGGGTGCCGCTTACGTTGTCTATTCGCTATAATAAAATATCAAGGTTTGATATGTTAAAAGGCTTAGATCTTTGGTACATTCACGGTCAAATAGTAAAAAGAATAACTAGAAAAAGGAAATAAGTACAGTGTAGACTGAGAAAGCATAAAATTGCTGCCGCTTATAAAATAATTTAATTGGATGGGGTAGAACCAGGTTTTAAAAGTCCGTCCTCCCGCTGACTGTTCAGACTGGGCCACAGTCATGTTGTGGTCGGCTGCCCAGGTTGTAGTCAAGGTTAACAGTGCTTTTACCGAGCTATATTTGCTTGACTCTTAGCGAATCACGTAGCCTCAAGCCTGCATGTACACGAGAATTCTGGTATCATTTGGTTGAATCGCTTGAAATGATGCCCTGCAACAACCAATGTCTCGTTGAACCTTAAGTACACGGTCAAACTTGGATTTATAAAGGTCTGATGAAAAGTCACCGTAATTCAATTTGAGGGTCTATCTTTCATTTGATCATATAGTTAACAAGTAACTGCATTTTAGCTATCGCAATAACTTCGTTGGAACATGTTTCTTATTGCTCCGGCTAGACCTCTGCACGGCGTGCCTCTGTGAGAATGCTCAGTCAGTCAAAATTAAAAGACGCAGCTATAGCAGATACGTACTTAGTCGTCCGCCTCATTGATATGGCTATGGAGAATATGCTGAGCATCCGCGATAGCATCAACTGCCTCATTAATGGTCCGGACATCCTTGACGAGGCTAATCGTGATCAGGTTCCGAACTATTCCGGATTTCACCGCCTTATACTTGTTGTCCGACCACTCGCCCATCTTATTGACCACGTCGTCATCATGCTTGTCATCAATCTTTCCGCCAGCCTTGTCCTTTGAGCTGCCATTACCGTCAATGCCACCTTCAGTGAATCTCATATAATATTTGATTCTACTGGCGATGACTCCGGTAGCGAGGAAAGCAATGGCGAGATTCAAGACCTTCATGATGAGTAAATGAAAAATGAAGTAGTGTTCGTAAAATATATTGTTCGGTTTTGATAGTGATGTTGTCTGGCTTGAATGGATACATTTGGTGTTGCGCATCTTGTCTTTTTATACTTGAGTCGGGCTCCAAGAGACCCTCCAACGTTCGTGTATATAGACCATGATTTCGGAGCTGACTCACTTCGTTTGTTACAAAAACGGTTTTCGTTTCCGGAGTGGTGCTGAATCCATTGGAGTACCTAGCCAGTACTGTCCGGGACTGAGAGTAAATCATGCCGGAAAAGGTTATGTACGTGAAGAGGAGATCAGCATAGACCGACACTTCCAGCTTTTTATGACGCAAATGATTACGCATTTTGTTTCAAATGTTTTCTTGAGGCTCGCTAGCTCAGTCACTGTCGTCTCAATCATTGCCGAGAAGGTTTGACCGCTAGGCACTTGGTACAATCCAACCCGTCAATGGTAAGATTCAGCCAAATACATGACTAATTATAGAAATATGTGAGAGCCGCTCGCTCCAGACGTTGTCTATTCTCGATACGTATGAGTTATGTCAGTTCAATGGCTTATCGTAATGGCACAACTTATTGAACCTTCATTGGTTCTTCTGAGGTGAGGCGGCGATGTGGCTGTTTCTTGCCACTGACGACTCAGCCGAAATGGCCCAGCGCCGACAGGAGAAAAAGTAAAAACAGCAAGATTGTCGAGCAATTTTCCCAAACTGTTACTGCCGTTGCGTCATTAAAAAACCGGGATGTTACATTCGTCGATCAGGCAGTCAGACATCGCAGCCTCGCTCCTTAATTGAGCTGCCGGGCGGTCGATAGCGCTTAATTCGGAGATCTCCATGATTTTAGTGCAAACCAAGGTATTCGGGGCGCTCTTAGCGCCGCATACTCTCCGATGTTGATCACAGCAGGTTCGGCTGGATTACGCACGCTTGTATTTCAGATAAAAAGAAACTAACGTGCGCCTAGTTGTCCTTCGCCATTGGTCACCTGTCAACCCTCCTTGACCTCCATGGCAACGGTTTCTTTCACCTTATTCCCTCACCTGCCGGTCGAGATTCGCCTCCAAATATGGAATCTCGCACTTGCGACCGAGGCCCCAGGTCGTGTACTGTACAATTACAAATCGGGATGCTGGGGGGCACGTCAAATGACGGAGGCTGAACTCCACTATAGCCCTATTCCTGAGGAAAACTCAACCCTAGAGTTTGACCACCAACTGCTGGGCGAGGCCGAATTTGCAGTGCCTCTGTTCCAAGTTAATCGTGAGGCTCGCAGTGTCACCAGGACGTATACAAGATGCCGGAATCTTGTGCGTCGCGACAGCGTGTCATGCATCTTTATTCGACGGTATGATCCTTCACGCGATGTCCTCTTCATCCCAGACGCCAGCGCGCTCTACGATTTCATCGCGGACCCTACGAACAGGCTCTTTGAACCAGATATAGACGGTCACATCGTCGACTGCCCAGTGCCGCCCATCACTCGGCTCGCAATAACCCCTGCGAGCCTCGCCTTGCTATCAGACGTTCTTGAGGAGGTATGGCACCACTGGGGTAGGCTCGAGACGATTTATGTCGTTGTAGACTCTCCTGAGGACACGCGGCAAAACGAAGGCGAGCACTGGGAGATCCTGAGCGCACACGATACGGCGTACGTTTTGGATCCAGGCGCGCGCCGTCTGGTTTGGGTGGGTGAGCGTTGGGTCGGCGGTCGTCTTGGCGAGCTGTTTGCGGAGATAGACAGCTGCGCAGTCGGGTGGGCTGAGAAAATTTTGGGAAATCATCATGATCGGTTTGAGATGCGTGTTGTGTATATGGTTCGGAGATAGACTCAAACTGAACTTTTTGTCTCCATCAAAAGATAGGCTTTGAGTTGCCTCAATGTAATACTGTTATTGTTTTGTAGGTTTGTTAGAACTCATAAACGATTTATCTTACTCCCGCGACACTTGTTCATCGGACTGACTCCCCTCCGTATCATAATGACTACTAAAAGCTCAGTCCGTATAGTATTCAGCTTCAGGGCCGGCAGCAACAGCAATACCCACCAGTTTCGATCCTCTTTGGCGCCTTTACCTGAGGAGGTAGCAGTGGCTGGCATCGATCTCTTCATGTCGCCTGGTTTGTCCTATTTCAGGTTGGCAACGATATTTGACACCCTAACACAGACAGTAACGAGGCTTTCTGCGGAATGACCGCCGATCTGGTGCCGTCGCGCAGTAATGCCCGTTTTGGCTGGTTACAAGGCTGCGCTTCGGCAGTTGTCAGCCGCCTGGCCGTAACTTGGTATTACTCCATATCAGGCTGTGACGCGCTGCTGTGCACAACCGTCTCTCAGGTGGCCGCAACAAGCACACCGACGCCGATCGACTTATGTTTTCTTGGAAACTGACCGAAGCTGTCCCGCTGTGTCAAGTCGATCAAGATCAGCAGGCTATTCCTCCTCCAGTGTCAGAGGCATTCGCCCAAGGAGAAGGGTTTTCAGTATCGGGAACTACATCATCACCTTCGAAAGCGGTTTAGTTGCTTATATTGGAGCTGTTTGTATGAGAGAGAGAGACAGAGAGAGAGAAACTGACAAGTATAAATAGATGCAGTTTTCCTGCCACGCAGCTGTCTATCATCTCTTCTGCAGGTCAACAAGCAATTCAATTCAGCTTTTTTCTTACCTTTATCGCACCTCACATTACCTGCTCTATCTCTGTCTCATACTCTCTCTCCTCTCTCATATCAGCGACCATTCCAGATGCAATACAGGCTCACCATCGTCTTGTCCGTCGCGGCCGCGGCGCTGGCAAAAGATCCGGCTGTCGGCATGACGACAACTGGGGTGCCCACGAACTGCGGCGTCCAAGGTCACACCTGCTGCATACCCGCGTGCAATTGGGATTGGACGGACGACCAGGGTTGCGACGGCCAGGCCGAGTCGGCGAGCAACTGCTTGAACACCTTTATCGCCCCGCAAGACACGCACTGGGAAAAAGACACTAGTGTCGACATTTGCAAAGGCGCTAAATTCTTCACCTGCAAAGATGACCACCAGCGCTACGCAATTACCGTCAACAAGCAGAACAGCGCCTACGCGATCGCTGTCCCTACACCCGAGACTTGCACCCTTTCTGGCCAGTGCGCCCCTTGTAAGATGCAGGCCGGCTGCGATAAGGGCCAATCGCTCGGCGACATCGGCAAGGAGCACAACTGCCATGTCCTGATTGACGCCATCCGCAGCTCCGGCTACCAGGGTTCCTGCTAGAGCCACTTCTGGAGCAGGCGCGGGGTATTGGACTGAAATATTGTTTTAGTAGCTATTCTACGAGATATGGTACAGTTCCGAATTTGTTCACGATTATTTTATTGGGTCCTCTCTCCGTGTTAGTGATTTTAGCTATTCAACGAGGGCGTACCAACATTCGGTGACAATCCACACTAAAAACGCCAATTTGTAAAAGCTTCCCACAGCCTCGAGACGTTTAATTCACTCCAGAAGAAACATAGACACTTTGTAGTATATGTGTGGTTTATACAGATTGCAGGCATATTGTAACGCGATTACTAGGTCACTACACGCTGTGATAGAAAAATATAACAACAAGCCCCCAATACAAGTACAATATGCTTCGTACGTACACAAATAATCCCAGGACTGGCCTTCTGTAGATCGGTTTTGATATGTAATATTAACTTTTAATTTCCCCAGGTTCATCATAAGCTTTGAAGATAAGATATATATATATTATCTTTTTGGTATTGTTATTAGATCAAAGTCTAAGTGGGGTTGTAAAAAGGTATTGAAAAGTAGTATTTTTGGTGTAAATGGTGGCCAGAGGTAGCGAGCGTACTTGATCTTGGATGTGATAATTCAAGCAAATGCTTCTGTGCACTAATTTCCTGGAACATGGGAACACCCAGGCGAAACGCTGACGCGTAATTTGATCGACAACTAGCGACCTTAGCAGACTGCTGACACGGAGAATTGCACACTCAACCCCGAGCAGTGTCTTAGCCTAGGCCATTGTTACAGCAGGGTCTCAGTCGGCCCTATAGCGGAAAAGGGAGGGGGCGAGACAAGCGGACAAAGCACTTCGGAAGAATGAAGTGGGAAAATGAATTGCGAAATACCGATGGGATAGGTTTCGTTTCAAAGGGGTTACTTTGCAATCTGGAATCAATTGCCGGGCCAGGCTGTTATCGTCGTAGGAGGCGTCTTTAGCTGCAGATTAGCGCATGCCACCAGTCTGATTCTTCTCAGGGCCAGTGCATACTAATTGTCGCAGCATCTGGCTATGGGCTACGGGTCTGAGGGAATAATATGACGGGAAAATATGACGCAAAGTAAGCTGGGAAGGCCATGGCTATTGTTGAAGTCGGTCCGTGAATGTACAGTTCATAGCGAGAGTGGCAGCTGGCGCCGACAGCTGATTAGATGGCCGACAAATAAAGCCCCGGGCCGGCATGTCTCCCCCTCCCGCCTGTCAAGCCAGCGCCATGAGTTCAGTCCCTGAAGCATCTGCGTGCTTTTGTTTTTCTCCTCTTGACTTTTTCTTTCCTCCGCCCTTCGTAGTACACTGCTCAGTGGGCCAGTCGAGTCAAACATCCAGGCCCAGGTGCAAGAAAAGTGCGGCGCGCCTCTGCGGCCACGTCCCAGCTAGCCCCGCAACTTTGTGCTCACTAGCGTCATCTCGGGAAACGAGCCTGATGGTGGCGTCGGCCGGTCCATGTTGGCAAAAGTCTTGTCTCAGTCTGTCCGGGTCCATGCTTTTCGTGTCCGGTGTAACTAATGCCTCGATATCGCCAGCTCGCTCTGGTCAGCGCGTCAGTAGCGAGAAAAGAACCGCCGCAAAAGGTCCCAGTGCGACTTCAAATAGCTCAAAATCCGAAGTCTCTAGTCATGGTGTGGGGAGGTCCAGTGAATGCAAGGACGAGCTTCTAGTCCACTTCTCCACGGCAAATGCTTGAGGCTGAAATTCATCGCACCTCTCGCCAGTCAGTTAGCGTGTTCTTGAAATAAATGGCACCCCAACAAGGCCCGAGCTTCTCCTATTTCCACCCTAGTCACGACTCTCGACATATTAGGCCCTGCCAGCTGTCGATTGTCATTCGAAGAGCTAGCG
>JARDXD010001249.1:0-10697 GCA_029218145.1 Aphanocladium album
GCCCTGGGGGTGTCCCTGGCGGGCCACTGGAGGGTGACGGCGCTAAAAGAAGCTTGATGACGGGCCAGACTGGCCTGGGCTCGTGGCCTGGGCTGCTTCAAGTACTTGCTGGGGTACTTGTCGTTTACTGCTGGTGGTACCTCGTAAACCTCGGCTCTCTCTACCTTTTCTATAGCCAACCCAGCTTATACTGCAGCATCGTTTCTCTTCTTACCCTTTTCAGTGCCGAGCCGCTTGCCATTCACAAACATCTCCTGCCAACAGACGACAAGACAAGAGGGGTGAATCTCGAGCGCTGATCCCTGCGTTCTCGCTCGCCCGTCTGGTTAGGTAACGGCAACCAAATGACGACACGCAGGCCAGGACGCCGCGCACCCACCAGGGCCACAACACCCACAGCAGGCAAGCAGCCCTCCTAGCCTTGCGCCGTAATTTGCAATCCAACTCGTAACAAAGCAAAGCTGCTTTTCCTTTCCAGCCGCTTTCGCCTCCACTAAATAGACTTGCCGCTGCTTGTGCTTGTGCAGCAGTTTCACGATAGATGGAACCACATGACATCTGTCTCTGTCTCTCTTTGTTTCTCTCTCTCTAAACATCGCGGCGATCGACTCTGCAGCACAGAAACACAAAGAAGATAATTTAAAAATTGGAAACGGTAACTACATTGACCGCCTCGGCAAAAATACAATTGCTGCAAAGAAAATTCCACTTCTACGCCACCACTGGCTCCCTCCATCCTCGCACGCCTCCCACACTCCACCATCGTCACCTCACGATCGCAGCACTGCCACACTCGCCTCCCCTGCCAGCTGGCCCAAGTAGGTAGGTCCTTACCAGGGACGGGCGCCTCTTTTTTCTATTTCCCTTCTTTTGCTCCGTACTTTAAATTTAATCCCTGTCGTTCCCTTTGTACCACATGCACTACACATCACCCGGCCGTTCAACGATGCCTCTTCCCTCCCGCGCCGCCCTTGTCACTGTCCCTGCCATTGTCATCTCGTTATGTAAATGCCCGAAAATCATATTTGCCTTCTATATCAATGTTGATACTGCTAATGCTCCAACATGGCAAACCCAGCGACTCCGTAACCCCAGCCTGCCTGTCTTTCATGATGCCGTTCAAGCCGTCCAATACACAATGTCAAAAAATGTTCCCGCCCTGGCGCCGTCCACCATGTTGTGAAGAAAGAAAAAAAGACTACTAAACAAAGTGACAGGTCCAAGTCACTGGCCCGCTCCCCAATAATGAATTCCAAATCACTCGCTGTGCGTATTTACCTTCGTCATCAGCCCTTATTTTATCCAACAACCGCCTTCATGCTCAGGCTCTCGAGAAAACCACCCAAGTCTTCCTTCTTCACCTCCACCACGCAGTGCTCGAAGCTGTCGATCCTCACACGCGCGCTCGTCTCTGCAACGACCTCCTGGAATGCGCTACCGAATCGGTTCAGACCGTAGCCCTTGTCGTGCTCCTCATCGTCCGAGTCTGAATCGTCATCCGAATCCGACACATCCGACCCTTCAGACTCCGTCTCCAGCTCGTCCACCTCCTCACCAGCGGCTTCCTTGGCTGCTCGCTTCTGCGCCTTTACGCGCTCTTTGGCCAGGCGAGATTCTTCCTTCTTCTTCGCCTTGGCCTCTTTGACCTGCTGTCTTTGCTTTGCCGTCTCCTTGTCCAGAAACGTCGAGTCAGGCCCGCCGCCGCCGCCAGTGCCAACCACTACGTACACGCCGCGCTTCTCATGCAGGCTGGCCACCACCAAAGGCGTACCGCGACCGCCATGTGAAAGCTTGCCGTGCGCCTCTCGTTCTTGTTCCGCAAGCGCTTCTCCGATCCACAGAGACAGCTTTGTCAGAGCCGCAGGGTGGGTAAAAAGTGACACGTCAGGGCCATCCTTGACAACGCATAGTCGGAAAGCGCGCAGGTGCTTGATTTGTTTCTTGTTGATGAGCGACGTGCCCGTTCTGTAGATGGCGCGATGTAAAAATTGGGCCGTCGGCAGCCCTGCCTTCAAGGCGTCAATATCTTCAAGCGCATCGTAGGCTTCCCAGAACCGCCCAACCCATTCTTCGCCCTGCGCGGCAACTGCGGCATCGTCCTCAATTTCTCGGTTGGGCTGGCTGGCCGCATATGCCAGATCTAGAGCCTGTGCATGTTTACCGACTTCGAGCAGAGCTCCAATAACCACGCCAACGTCTTGCGCGGACAGCGTTGCGCGCCATCCCCAGCTTCGTACAAAGCCCCATCCGTCTTTGGCACCTGCTCGATCTTTTCCATCTGTATCTACCGCAGGCACCATTTCGTCTAAATTGTACAGTGATCCGTACTTGAGTAGTTTGGCTCGCAGCTCTCTCTTGAGCATCATGTCCATGTGCGTATAGCTCTGCTTACACTGCGCCAGGCTAACACCCATCTTGGCCAAGAGCTTGTGCAGTCGCTTGATACCGGATTCGCTCCAGGTCTTGAGGCGCGAGAATAGGTATGGCGAGTGCAGCATGCTGTCGTATAAGCTCCAGTGGCGGATCAGGAGGAAACGGGGCTCTGGAGATAGCCTGATACCTGTATCTTCAGGATTGCGGGCTGTTGTTGGAATGACTCCCGTATTCTCAGGTGCAACGCGGCCATTGGCCATTTCTGGCGGGTTCAATCGGCGCACTTCGTCTCGTAATAGCTGCCGGAGACGCGCGCCACGCACACCCATCCACCCTCTCGGCCGGTTCTTGTCTGTCGCGCGCACCGGCGCGGCTACACCGGCGGACGATTTGCCGTATAGCTCCATTGACGTCACACCCACAATGGTGAGCCAGAGTAGGTCGTTGTCTTCCCGACCTAGTTCCGAAGCCAAAGAATACATCATCGAGGAGATGGGCTCCGAGAAAGACGATCCCATTTTGTAATATTGCTGCAGTACAGACTCGTTATCGGTTCTCATTCGCAAAAGTTTTCGTCGAAGGGCGCGCGCGGAAGGTGCTGGAGGCTCTTGTGCGCCGGACGGAGGCTCGATGGGATCGCTAGACAGTCCAGCTTCCGGGTCTCGGAGTGAAACCAGGCCGCGTTGCGCCGGCCGTCTCGTTGAATCGGGAATGGGGCTCGACTGGGAGGTGTTAGCTGAGACCACGCACTGCGAGGCATTTACCTACCGAGTTGCTTCTCCGTCGTTGGCGGGGTCTGTCATCATCGTCGTCACTCAAACCGTCATGGTCGCCGGACAGGCTTTTGCGCTTCTGACCGGCAAGGGCCCGCGGCTCGTCATCATCATCGTCGTCACTCAGCCCGTAGATGTCGTTGGCGTCGTCATCAATATCTGGCATATCCACCAGTGCCAGATAGGCATCGCGTTCGGCCATGAGTTCCTCTTCAATATCACCATCGTCAAACACGATGATACCGCCGCGATCCGAGTTGTAGGCGCGTCCAATGCCTCCACCTAATACGCCAACCGGACTTCGCGACTGGTATGTGACGGCGCCTTCTGAAGGAGGCTGCAGCGGGAAGCCGCCAAACACATTGGCCAAGTTCCACGGACGATGAGCGTCGAGCACCCATACTTCAACGCCGCTGTACGGGTTTTCTTCGCCCTCTGGCTCAAGACCCAGCAGTGGTCCCAGGTCAACCATACCGCCGACACCTAAACAGACAACAAGGCCGCCCGCGCCGCCCTGAGACTGCATCATGGGCACGACGAGCTCTTTGCCGGCCTTTTCGAGGTCGGCGTAGCCCGAGATGGGCTGAATCTTGTGCGGAATGTAGTCATGCTTGAGCAGGCGAGTCAGGATGCGGCAACCGCAGAGAGCGTCGGGTTCGAGGGCGACGAGGATGAGGACGGGTGGCGAGAGGGGGTGTCGCGAGTTCTGGAGATGAATATAGAGCTTCGAGATCAAAGACCGCGGCAGATACATGGCTGCGAGAGTCTATGCGCTGGTCGGGGCCTGGCCAGCCTCTGGATGCATGAGGTGCGCGTGATGACAGGCGTCGGCTTGGTCGTGGGCGTAGCTTGCGGGTGTAAATGCTGCAATAATAGTAAATTCGAGTTTGATAGAAGATGCCGTGGACGGCAGTGCAATGCTACGTCCTTGTGCGCGTGAGCGGAAATCAATGCTTGGCTAAAGAAAAAGTAAAGAGACTGGTGTGGGTGTTTATCGCGGACGCGGTATGGGAGATCAGTTGAAGACGCGCCTTGGGGGCTCCACGGCTCGACCCGCGTCAGCGAGTTTAATGGGCGCGCTGCCACTGGCAGCTGCTTGTGGGGCTGCCTCAATAGATAGCAGAGGTGTATACCTTGAGCATGCGAATGTAGTCCATTGATGAATTATGCAATTCAAGTCTGTTTTTGTACATGTTTGATTTTCCGTGACATCTTTTTGGATTAATCTCCTCGTCCTTCTTCTTTTCCTATTTGTAAGGCCTCAAGACTGGGAGGAAGCTGGACCAACCAAGCACCGAGAACGCTCTCTACCAACTAAGAAATACAATGATTTATGATCACAAAATCATGTCTCAACACTGGTTGACCAAGTTATTGCCGCCTTCCGAATTGTACTTGCCCCATCTCCTTCCACTCCCATCTCCTTCGACTTCGTTGCAACCTCCACGGTCCAGTGCTACATCGTCCTGCGCCAGTGTTCCAGCACCCTGTCGAGCCCTTGCCAGCGCCCTCGACCCTGGCTCGCCTGCCAGCGCGGCATGCACTAGACTCTGCTATTACGGCCTCGAAATTCGCAGCTCTGCCTCTTCTATTGCAGTAATGCTTCCCATATCATCATGGCTTGCGCTCTCCCTCGGCCGAATCGCAATGCTCCGTGATGGCGCAAGCTACCCATGAAGCCTCGTAGCGCATCCATCAGCATTTAGGCCCTGATACCTAGCTTCTAACTCGGTTTTCCTTACTCGGTGGGTACCTATTTTATACAGGATTTTCTGTATAACTAGCACAACTTACATATTCTCCTCAAGCACCCCTACAACAGAGCTACCAAGCTAATAGGGGCTTAATTCCAGCCCATAAATTGCCTTCTTAAGTATATTTTGACCCGCCAAGTAAGGAAGACCTCCCTCTAACTGGCTTTTTGAGTAAGCAAAAAAAAAAAAACTGTTGACTCCGCTCTGAGTGAGGAGTTTTGGTGGTACTTCGAACTCGGTCTGGGGTACCCTGTGCAGCCAATTGTACTGACTCCATCGAGTCAGGAAACTGATTTAGAAACTAGGTATCAGGGCCTGAGTTAGCGGCACCTTGCAGTGTCCGCCCGCCAGCGTACCAACGCCCCAGCGATCCTGCCCGTCCAATTGCCAGGACCAAGCCAGCCAGCCAGCTGAGACTTCGAATTTCAGCAGCAACACACCCGAGCAAACACCAAAGCCCTGTTTCTCGTCTTCCTGCCCATCTCCCGAAGCATCCCTGCTAGACCAACAGCGGCTTATTCGCGATCTCGGCCTCTGTCTCTCGCGCTAGCACCGTCCCGGAGTGGAGCCCTGTTTGGCGGCTTTGTTGGTTGCCGGCGGCATCGAAGCTTCGCCTTTTCACCCGACACACTCCTGTCATGCTCTCTCTTTTTTTTTCTTTAAGCTACTCTTCTCCAATGCTTCAGATTGCTGGTCCTGTCTCTTCTCTCCACCAGGGTACTGCGTCCTCTCTGAAGCGACACTACGCAAGGGAAGTGCATTACAACCATGGACCCAAACCACGATTTTGACTCTACCTCCGACTACGCCGAATCGTTCTCCGCTTCGGAATTCACCTCGATTAAGACAAATCGTCTACTCGATCTATACGAGCATGGCCGGTATGTTCTCACCCCTCTACTATGGAGGCCTCGCTCACAAAGGACAGTCGATATCAAGGCGTCGTTGCAGATCGCTACGGCCTCCCCAACGACGAGGCCGAGCAGCTTCGCGAGGGCATCAAGTACAGGCTCTACCTGGATCACATCCTCAATGGCAAATACTTTTTCGCCCCGATCGGTGAACTTCCTCAAAAGATTGTCGATCTAGGGACTGGCACTGGCATGTGGGCAATGGAAGGTCGGTGGGCCCATCTGCTCGCCGCCACTTCGTTGTTACTAACATGACTGCTCTTGTAGTTGCGGAAAAATATCCCAGTGCGCGAGTGATTGGAACGGACATTTCCACCATCCAGCCAAGTTGGACGCCTCCCAATCTTGAGTTCCGCGTTGAGGATCTCGAAGATGACTACCGTCCGTGGACAAGCATCTACAACAATGCCGATCTCATGCATTGTCGGTTCTTGATGCAAGTCGTTCGAGACCCGAAGCGTATGATTCAAACCATCTACGAGTATGTGCGGTCTTCTGCAAGAAAGTGCTCCTGCTGACAAGGCAGTCGTCTAAAACCTGGTGGCTGGATTGAATGCCACGACATTGTCCCTGAAGTTTATTCGGACGATGGATCTGTCGGTGACAATCATCCCGTCAATCGTGTGTACGAACTCATAGACGGCCCGTTCACCGAATTCTACAAATGGAGCCTGCACATTGTGCTAAAGCTGCCGGACCTGCTTCGCGAAGTTGGTTTTGTTAATGTGTCGACGCGTCGAAATAAGATTCCCATGGGCCGCTGGCCGAACGAACACAACGAGCGAGAAATGGGCTTATTTCAACAAGCGATCGTTCTCGACTTTGCCCTGGCCGTGCTGGCAAAACGTGACATTCTCGGCTTGGACCAGGATGAAGCGTCCGAGCTGGGACAGCAAGTCCTGGATACTGTAAATGACCCCAGCATACACGCCTACATGGACTGGGCCGATGTATGGGCGCAAAAGCCCGAGTGAGTGAGTATATAACTGTAAAAAGTACATTTGGAGATAGAGGCGTTTCGGTCTTGAAAAAAATATCAACCTGGATGAATCTGCAAAATTGCATGTGCAACCTAATGAAATGCTGATTTGTTGGGCGCCGTTGCGCAACTGTGGGGCTCTTTGTGACAGGCTCGACATTTGTGCCTGTCCGACTGTTCAACAACATCCTGCTCACGACCACCTCACACGCCTCTGTCGACGACCATGACCGCCTAAGATGGTGTCCCTCGGCATCCTTTCGTCCGGCGACAAGGCGTCTGCGAACCGATCCAAGTCTGCCGCCGCCGCCCCCGCCGAGTCGGAGCTGCTGCCCGAATACATATACGACGCCTCTCAGCTGCCGTGCGTGCCGCCCGAGCGACCCGATCTGCACCAGCTCAACAGCTGCCTCGAGGCACTGGCCGCCGTCTTCCCCGACATCCAGGTCGAGGTCTTCCGCGAGCTCCTGTCCAACTTTGACGGCGAGTCACGCCTGGCCCTTGTCGCGGATGCGCTGCTTAAGAACCGCGTCACATGGGTCAAGGGCCGCTGGCGAGTCCCCGACAAGGGGGAGAACCCCGCGACGACCGGTGCGGTGGCCCGCGCCGATGCCTTTCGCAGCCCAGAATACAAGAAAGCGGTGCGCGCGCTCGCCTTGCACGAGTTTCGCGGGCTGTCCCGCTCCACGATTGACGGCGTCCTCGCCGAGTCCAACTACTCCTACCTAGAGTCCCGACGGACTCTCGCCACGCTGTCGTCCAAGTCATGGCGATTTACGATATCTTCCATCTTCTTTCGACGAAAGCCCATAGCCACAGGAGAAGCCGAGAACCACCCGCTTGTCGTATGGAAGTCGAGCGGCCAGGGTTCCATCCTGCCCACCATCCGCGCGACGGGGAGCGCCGAGCTGGACAGAGAATTATACGAGACGCTCGTGGCACCGCTCAAGGCGCGAGACAAGGAGTCCAAAGAGGCTTCTGATCGCGAATACGCCCAAACGCTGAACCAGCAGCAAGCGGAAGAGGTCGGGGCTACATATGAGTGCGGATGCTGTTTCACTACTGCTCCATTTGAGGAAATGACATCATGTACCAGGTCTGGGCACATGACATGCTTCAGCTGCGTTCAACACTCTATAAAAGAAGCGTTATTTGGTCAGGGCTGGCAGAGCAGCGTCAACCCAGAGACGGGGACGCTAAAATGCCTTTCTACAGAGGGCGACAGATGTCCGGGTCAGGTTCCATGTGAGCAGCTTCAACAAGCTATGATGCAACAGAAAGGCGGTGCTGAGATGCTGCTCAAATTGGATCGTCGTCTGGCAGATCATGGCCTTATCGAATCCAAACTGCCACTAATTCGCTGTCCCTTTTGCAACTACGCAGAAATCGATGATTTGTATCTGCCCGCGGAGGAAGCTGGACTACGCATACGATTCGACAGTGGCTATCAGATGCTGTTTCTCGGCGCCACGGCCATTGCGCTACTGCTTCTCCTCCCACTGGCTCTCCTCGTCACATTACTCTGCCTTGTCGCGACTGCGTTCGTTCCACTAGCCCCTTATATTAAGGAGCACTGGAAGCATGCGGTTGGCCGACACAGCCGTCGACGACGTGGGCTCAAGTTTGTTTGCCAGAGTCCCGACTGCAAGCGAGTCTCGTGTCTGGCATGCCACAAATCCTGGAAAGATATTCACATCTGCCACGAGTCGTCGCTGGTCGCGCTGCGCACCCAAGTCGAACAAGCCATGAGCATGGCTGTCAAGCGCGTGTGTCCCCGGTGTAACACGTCTTTTGTCAAAAATTCTGGCTGCAACAAGCTGACATGCCCCTGCGGCTACAAGATGTGTTATGTCTGCCGCGCCGACCTAGGTGACGAGGGCTACCGCCACTTTTGCGACCACTTTCGGCCCGACGGCGACCCGCGGCCGTGCAAGGAGTGCGAGCGGTGCAACCTGTGGGAATCGGAGGATACGGACCGCATCCTGCGCGAGGCGCGGGAAGACGCGGAGCGGCAGTGGAAGGACATGGAGAAGAGGGAGCTCTCGGGAAGTGAAAAGGCGTTTTTAGCGACGGGCTACATTAACAAGAGCCACGACATGGGTCTGCGCATGCTGCTGCAACGCGGCCAGCTTCCCACGCTGGGGGAAGTGTGCGACTTGGTGATTGACACTGTTTTTATTTAACGAGTTATGAAGCGCTGGATTACAGTACATACAGGCATGAACAATAATATTGGTTTAATCTACATTTTACTTGCGATGAACTTGTACAGTTTAATATTTATTGTCTATGTCCAGTTGCATGTATGCAGTGCTTTTAAACCATTCCCGGTACTCCAATTGCCCAAATTACTCGGCCTTGCCAAACGCCTTGTTCATGGCATTGTGAGCCAGCTCGACGCCCAAGAAGGTGGCGGCGTTGGCGGGGACGGCACGAGCCAGGGCGGGACCGAAACCGGGGAAGAAGGCCTTGAAGCCGCCGCGTCCGTAGAGCTCGCGGATGACGCCGCCGAGGGTGACGTTGCCTTCGGCGGTCTGCAGGCGCGACTTGACGGTGTCGACGGGGAAGACGGGGATCCACATGGCGATGCCTGCGGCACCACCGGCGCAGATGATGGCGCCGATGCTCAGGTCTCCCGTGGGTCGGCCGGTGACGGGGTCCTTGGGGCTGAGGGAGCGCTTGATGTACTCGTAGGCGGCAAAGTAGGCGGCGGAGCCGGGGCCGTCGCGGGCGAGGGTGGCGACGCTGCCGCGGAAGACGCTGCGCAGGCCACCCTCCCGGTAGAGCTGGCGGACGACGTCGAGCCCGCCGCTGTACTTGGGCTTCTCGCCGGGGGCGAGCGCCTTTTGGCCCTGGACCTGCAGGATGACCTTGACGCGCTCAAAGGGGGCGGTGATGGCCGTCATGGGGATGGCGGAGAGGAAGCCGGCGGCCGAGACCTGGCCGATGGAGAGGCCTTCGGGGCCGACCTTGGAGACGCTTGTGACTATTTGCTTGCCGACACCGTAACCCCAGAACGAGACGGCGACTGGGGCATGTTAGCGCAGAGTTGTAGAATACTAGGCAATTGAGACGTACACATGGGCGTGACACCAACCAGAGGCGCGCTGACGCCGGCGTAGAGACCGCGGCGCAGACCGTCGCGGGCCACGCTCTTCTTGACGACGTCAATGGCGGACGAGTAGACGCCGCGCTCGGCCGTCTGCAGGCGGACCTTGACGAGATCAAAGGGGTGGCCGACGACGACGGCGCAGACGCCGCCGACGCCGCCGGCGGCCGTGTCGCGCAGCTGGTTGAGCGCGCTCGAGGCGGCCTTGGCCTTGGCCTCGTCCGGGTTGGGCAGCTTCTGCTCAATCTGGGCGATGGCCTCTGTGGTGGCGGAGGAGGAGCCTGACGTGGGCATTGTGGCGGTGGTTGTGAGGGAGGGCGTTTGTCGTGAGAGAGGAGAGGTGAATGCCGGGGAGCAATTGAAGTCGGTTCGGCCTGCGCGGTAAGAGGGACGTTGACAAGCTCTGGACCCGAGATCCCCAGATATCTGCGACGGGTTGGTGTGGTGTAGCTGGGGCCGAGGCAAACTGGACGTGGGGCGAAGCTGTTTTTTTATGTTGCCGAGCGACTCGGGTTCGTTCCACGCGCAGAGGCAATGGATTAGGACGCGGAGAAAAGATGGAGGAGAGATGCGCGTGAGGAATTGACCTGCTGGGGAGAGGGGAGAGGGAAAAAAAAGTATCAGGAGGAGAGAAATTAATTGTGGTGGGAGGGTAAGGTAAGATGTGGTTGCGTTGCGTGCTGCAGCGACAACGGCGGCGGGAATGGGGTGTGGGAGGGTGTGGTGCAGAGTGACGTAGCGGCCAGTCATCTGCTGTCTTGAACCTTTAGACTGCGAAACAGAGCGTAATAGTGCAAG
>JARDXD010000472.1:0-10686 GCA_029218145.1 Aphanocladium album
GCAGCGGGCATCATGCTTTGAATGGTATTGTTTGCGGATAATGGGTTTGTTTTCACAGTAAGCCGGATGGAGCCCCGTCCTACCCTTTTTTCGTCTGAAGCTCCGCGGATCGCGACTAAGCCCGTCTTCAGTATACTCGCCACTCATCGTCCCGATCCAGGGTCAGGTACATGGAAGGCTACTACCAAGTGCGGCCATCACTTGGGCTTATCATCGCTAGCCGCTGGAGGTGCGGGCGGCGGAGCTAGCTTCAACTAGTCTACCAGCACGAAAGGGAGGGCGAGAGACCCTGTTCATTGTCTCTTGGTGCGAGCATGACGAGGCTAATACCCAGGTGGGTTGCTGCTTGCCGGTGTAAGTGAGACAAAGGGCACCATTCCAGCACCACACCAACTTCTGCGACAAATGGATTTTTTTTAGGCACTTTTCACCCTGCCCATCCTAACCCGCCGGGTGACCGGGAAGAGGATCGCAGGCGTGGGGAATTACGCCGCCATTTCTCCCTTTTCCTGCCAGCGGATTGGCGGCGATTCTGCGCGCGCGCCGCCCTGATGTGTGAGTTGTGGTAGGACAGGGTGGAGGAGCACGTATACTGTGAGAGTCATGGGCCTGGCAACCGGCTGTGAATGTGGTCGGTTGGGGCTCGTTGAGGTGATACAAGGGCCTTCAACCGCTGAATGGGAAAAAGAAACAACAAAGATAACCATGCATACATTTTGGACTCGTCGTCGCATGGCTGAAGTCGGAACTGAATGTCGAGTCCACACCGGCCTAGACTCAGAGCTGATAATGATCGACCAAGCCCTGTTCTCTCCAGGGGACTGCGATTTCATCACACGAGCTAGGGTGGATGCGGAGTCGATCGCAAACCTTGCTCCTAGCAATCGCTCCATGCCTCGACGATCCACGTTGTAAGAGAGATTTTGTATTAGTAGATTAAGTATCTCCGTACGCAAACAATCACCTGTTGTCGGCGTAGGGCCAAAAAAACAAAGGGTCCCACTAGTCTATTGTACAAATTCTATTGCGCCAACGCCATTTCCGTAGTTGAGTTTGGGAAGCGCTTTTACCCAAAACAAAGATATATGCATGCTTTCCCGCCACTGCCGCGATCACCCCAGTCATATTTTATTTTTCTAATCAAAAGTCATCCTCGTCCCCAGGCTCCTGGTAGTCGCCAAGCAGTACATCGTCTAGGCCGAGAACGGGCGAGTTGTTGGTGCGAATCCATTCCGTCTCAGTGCGGAAGAAGATCCACACCCAGCGGCGAAAGACCTCTAGGAACTCAATGACAAAGATGCCGCTTTCCCAGCTGCTGAAGCGGTCCAGATGAGGGCTAAGCTTCATAGACCAAGTAAACCGGAGCAGGAGATCCAGCACAATCACCACGTAGTAGAGGTTGGGCAACCGAAAGACGAGTCGCTCGCGCAGACCCCATGGATAGGCAGCCGATGCGGGCGTCCGCAACGTTTCATGACGCTTCGAAGGTTCAAAAAGCGTCAGGTCCCAATCCTTCGTAACATCCCAGTAGAATGAGTACAGCGAGTTGACCGTCACGGCCAGCACCCACGCCCGGTACAGCCCTGGAGCAGGGGTGCCCGCGGCTTCGGCGCTGCGCTGCAGGGAGCTTGTGATCAGCACGGGGAATGCGGTAGAGTACTTGAGTGCGTTGGCCAGGTGCTGGCCGCCCCAGCCGCTCGACTCCCGGTAGGGAGCGTTGCGCACACGCAGGTACTCGATGATGCACTGCCGGAAGCGAATCATGCTGGGCAGGGCCATGAGCAGCGGCACAATGACGACGCCGCCACAATTCCTGTTGGGATGATCGGTCGAGGAGCCACCGGCCGAGAAGAACATGCAGACGGTGACAAAGACGTCGCCAAACACCTTGGCGTACGAGGTCAGGACATCGGCCAGGAGGATGTCGCCAAACTTGCCGTCCTTGGCCTCGGCGATGCCGCCGACGCAGACGCGCCGCAGGATGGAGAGGAAGCGGCGGCGGCCGCTGCCCGGCAGATTCTTGAGTGGGACGACAAAGAGCACGACCAGCGCGACGAGGTAGGTCATGGGGATCCAGTCGTAGTCGACCACGCGCTGGGGCACGCGCCAGGTGAGCAGCCAGAAGAGGGTGATGGAGACGCCAAAGAGGCTCGAGAGGACGGTCGCGAATCGGTACGTCGAGAGGTGGTGGGAGAGGGCGGCCGGCGACGTGCGCCCGGGGTATCGTATCAGCGAGGGGACGTCGATGCGCGAGAGCTGCAGGCCGTGGAGGTTGAGGCCCCAGCCCCAGACAGCTGCCGCCTTGTTAGCAACGTTGGAAACAAGATGGTACTGAATCAAGCGGGTGTACCAAGTGTCACAATAAAGCCAACTCGATATGGCAGCGGAAACGTCAAGCTAAAGGAGTCGAGCTGCGGCTCGACCCTCGGATCACCGTCCGTCATGGCTATTGAAACACGGTCGACATTGACATGCGCGCCGGCGCGAGGAAGCGATTGCCAGGCGTGTTGTGGGTGAAGGGGCTGTAGAGCAAGTGCAAGTGCAGATCGTATGGAAAAAAGAGAGACTAGAAAAGAAAGAATGGCGCCGTAAAAGGGTATTTGGTCGTGAGATGGGACACGGCCAACGTCAAACGATGCCAGATGGCCTAAGGGGCAGAGAGCAAAAAGAGGTCCGCCCCGCCGCCCCCTTGTCCAACGGCGCGGATCGGCGCGGATGGCTCAACGCTGAGTTTTAAATAGCTACAAAATAGCTATGCTATAGAAAAAAAGAAAAGAAAAGAAAAGTATAATATGAAATGCGATGTATATGAGAAGCATACAAAGCGATTCAGGTTCAAAAGATATTTAAATATAGTTATTAACATTATTCAGTGCCTTGCGCCATACGTCATGTTCTGGCGTATCCGCTCGAAGTGCACGACACTGTACTCGCTGGAATACAATTACATGTCAACAATGTCGCGTATCGTGATTCATGTCAGACCCAAAACATGCTTGAAGCAGTAACGAGCATAGAAGCAGCTACCGCAATAGACAAGTTGGCTCTTTGTCCACTGGCCGCGTTCTTCTTTCCATCCTTGCCATCCTTGCCGTCCTTGCCGCCGTCATTGCTTGTGCTGGTGGCAGTTGGAGTAGCAGTCGCGTCGGCAGGGCCTCCGTTCACAAGAATAATGTTGGGCATGGTGTGAATGATGTTGAAATCGGTGCACGCGTCGGTTTGGAGAGGCTGCCGAGTATAGTTCACGGGTGCGTCTGACACGGGCTCAATCTTGGTCACCGTCCTGTCAAAGAATTCAAACGACGCTGAGGTGATTGGTTGGCCGTTGTGGCACCTCTCGCTCACACCGTACGAGGATGCCGGGCCCATGCTAGACGTGCAGCCAACTTGGACGAGGTGATCGCCTGCGTATGGGGTGTAGCCGCTACAACAGAAGAAGAACGGAGCGGCCGTCAGTCAGTATATCCCAAGATGGAACCATGGAGACACGGGCACCGCTGCTTACCTCGGACAGCATACTGTCATGGTCTCGCTCGGCGCGAGGGCATAAAGAACCAGGGCGTTCGCCACAGCCTGGTAGCCCGTCGGGGCGGCAGCTCCCTTGCGCGTGGCTTCCGCCAGCACGGCTGTATAAGTCGCAGAGGCGACAGCTGTCCACCCCGCGGGGCAGTGGTAGCCCGGCGAGTTGTACGCCTGCGTGAACTCGTAGCCGCTGGCGAGGATCGACTGGCGCTCCTTGCCGTTGGGATAGCAGCTGGCGAGATCCTGCGGCGTGCAGGCTACGTCTCCGTACAGCATCTGTTGGGAGTAAGAGTGGACGATGCCATCGTAAACGGGGTTGCAGACAATCTCGCCCGCGTTGGACTGGCTTGCCAGCCCGGTGCAGGCCGGCGCCGGGGTGAAGGTCGTCGTGAGAGGCCCGAGGTTGGTGAGGGTGCGGTTGAAGACTGCTGTGGTGGTAGGCATCTTGATTGTTCTCTACGACCCGGGGGAGACTGTTTCTAGAAGCGAAAAGTCTGAGATTTTCAACGCTGGAGACGTATGCGCGAGGGCATTGGTTGGGCGAGAAATTTCAAGCATCATCCTGGCGCGACCCCGAGCCTGAAAGCGCTGGCGCTAGTCTAGCTTGTACGCTGCGCCATTGTTGGCTTGGCAGGATGACTTTCGGTGATTACCAGTTTTGGCGACATAGTTCAATTGGGTTTCGGTAGTGCAATAATACACAGCAGGGCGGTGCACATTATAGTCACAGTCTGCACTCAGCCCTACGCCTTCCAATACCCATAGTTGAGTGCTAGGGAAGAAATAGCCACTTGATACAAAAAAACATTTCGGGAAAAAGAATCGAATTCAAAAAGAAGCATAAAATCGTTTGATTGTACAATTGTATATTATTGATGACGGTTGGTTTTTCTTGCGCGCCAACCTGCAAACCACTGATAATCTGGGGTAGTTTTCCTAAATTAGTCCGTTATCTGTCTGCGGTGTAGGGTGAATAGTAGAGGTTCAAGATACCTTTGTGCATAGCACTCATGATTAGAAAACATGCATAACAGTTCATTTGTTACATAGGGGACCTTTCCGGACTTCTATGTACGTTGCTTTGGCTCTGTAAAGGGGGGCTTTGGTCACCATGTGTCACGCCGGCTTTGTGTTCTGATTGCAGCTCAACCTCCAACTGCATTTCAGCCTGCATAGTTTCAACAGCGCGGCGCGTCTCCTCGTTTGACGCCAACCTAGCAGTCCTCCGCTCTTGACGTCGACGTTCACGTTCCGAGTCGTGGCTGGACATGGTGTACTTTTCGCTATCCAAACTTCTTCGCCATAGGGAAAAGCGATCATCTGGCCGACCGTCATCGTCCCCGGTATCATCATCGTCGCTGGGTCTATGATCTGCCAGGTCTTCAACCAAGGCACAAAGTTTTGTGGATACGCCACCGCCATCCTTGTCATGAGGCCGGTAGCCTCCCAGCCTAGTTGGCGGTCCTAAGACGTATCTGAGCATAGAAGGGTGAAATGTAGGGTATTAGAGTTCCTTGCAGCATTAGGTCAGAAGCGGGTTAAGCCTGGTCGCGATGCAAATGCCGAGCTCAACCTGGACGCCAACAAGAGCATGACCGTCAATTGATGGATACGGCCCGCTCTGCAGCACAGCAGCAGCCGCTGCCAAGTTGGCAGGTGCGAGGATCTTTGTGATGGTATCGATGAAGTCGCTCAGGTTGGAATCATAACCATTATGACGGCCGCAGCGGAGTATAAGGGCCCTTGCTGCGGGGATCACGATACGACTTGCTGCCCAGACGCCGAGTCCCCACAGAGCACCATCCAAGAGGGCATCGGTAACGCCTTGCCATGGGCTTCGTCCTGGAAAACCGATAGTCAATCGGCCCGGTAAAACACCGGCGGCCTCACCGTCAATCTGCGCTCGATAAAACACCTCCACCGTGGAAGGGTGTAGAGTCTTTTTGCCGGAGTTTGTCCCGGAGCAGGTAATGGTACCCTGCACTGTTGCGCCGCGATAGTAAGCAGGTGACATATCGTTTGTTTCGCGGATTGATGCATTGAACTCCAAGCCGCTGTCGAGTTGGTCAAATGCCGTGGCCGCCGCCGAACCAATTGCACCCACGCCCATACAAATGACTCCGCTGGGGATGCATTTCACTGGTTGCCATGTCGCCAAGCTCTTAGCAGTGAAGTGGCCAGACCACCGCCAACAAGAGGCGGCAGAACCGCGCCGAGCCAGTCTGCCATTTGTGGGCGGGGAATTAAACAACAGGGTATAAAGTTCGTAAGTTGGACTCCTGGCTGTCAGTAATTTGGCCGACTTGTTGTAATAAGAAGTGGTATAAACCTGGCCTGAGAAAAGAGATATCAGAGGAGACTCGATCGAGAACCCGAAGAACATCTTTGGGCATCAATCTGTCAGGCCAATACAATGTCGATACCTGATTGGACTGTACTGCACGGAATAGTAGTGTCGCAGCACGCCTCAGTCTCCTGGGAGTGCGAACTTCTCTGCATTGCTGCCCGGCCATGTAACTTGGTGATGATTTCACTGTAAAGGAAAAAAATAAGAAAAAGTCTCGGACACTGTCACAGCGACCATGGTAGCTAAGCGCAGATGTGATGGATAGTGTCCTACACGTATAAATTGTGTCTTATGATTGAACGAGCATTTTGGCGTCCTTGAGCTACACTCTTACGGCGAGCGCATTGAGGAGACATTATGGCTTGATAGCATGCTCCTGGAGAAATGTCTACAGTCAGGTGCGGCAAGGACTGGGCACTAATTATAGGCCGCTTTGCAGTATGACTCACTTGAGAATGGTTTCTCTTACTTGAAAATGCCATACCGACAAAGACAGTCTGTTTGGTATCCGGGGGGCAGTGAGGATTATCCATAACATGTAAGTGGAGGAGTCGCCTTTAGCTCAAAATCAACCTACTCCGTTACGCCCGACTCAATATCTGATAATAAAAATAACAATGATAATCAAAGGAAAAAACTGAACCGCTATGTTATTCTTCCCCAAAGGAAGAGTTCGATTCAACAGATGTTGCTGTACATTAACTGTACTTTATTTTGCATCCGAGTTGGACACTATTTAACCAGTAGCGCTAAGCCTAATCCGACCGAAATCACAGCGGCCGCGGCCGCCGACAGGCGCATGCCCAAACCAGCAAAGATCCCGAGGTCCAAGTTGCCGAGTTGCTCGACTAGACACTTCAACTTGTACACATCAACCTCACCACCACCGCCACCTTTACACCAACATAATAGCTATTTCCTCTCTCCGCACCATCATAGCAACCCCATCCTTGCGCAGAATCGACCCCGACCGATAGCAGCAGAGAAGCATTCCTACCCACCATGGCGACCGCCGCCAGCGAACCGCTGCCCTCCGCGGCGCCCGCGCTCCTCCCATCCTCCTCGGCGGCCGCCACCGCCTCGCCCTACCCCTTCGCGACGGCGCCCGACATTGTGCGCGCCCACCAAAAGGACGCCTACTTCACCGGCCACCTCGCCAACACCTTCACCGAGCTGTACCGGCGCGTGCGCGGCGCGCGCGCCACCCACGCCGTCGCCCCCGAGCTGCGCTCCGCCGCGGCGCTCGTCTACTTGTCCCTCACGACGCTACCCGGCAACCGCACGCTGGGCGAGGAGTACTGCGACCTGGTGCAGGTCAGCGCGCGCGAGAACGGGAGGCTGCCGAGCGTGCAGACCCGCGCGGCGTACATTGCGGGCAGCATCCTGCTGCCCTACGTCGTCAGCCGCACGCTGCCGGCGCTCCGGGCGCGCGTGCGCCGCCTCCTCGAGCGCCGGGTCGAGACGCTCGAGGGGCAAGGGAAAAAGGACAGCCGGGAGGCGCGCATCTGGACGCACCTCGCCACGCACCTGCCGAGCCTCACGAGCGCGGCGCCGGTGCAGGCCGTCACGCTGGCGCTCTTCTACTTCAACGGCACCTACTACGAGCTCACGAAGCGGCTGCTCTCGCTCCGGTACGTCTTCACGCGCGAGGTGCCCGACACGCCCGACCGCGCGGGCTACGAGGTCCTCGGCGTCCTGCTCGTCGTGCAGCTCGCCGTCCAGGGCTACATGCACGTGCGGGACACGCTCTCCGAGACGCTCTCCGCGCCGCCGCGCGAGCGTGCCGCTTTCCACGCCGCGGGCGGCGACGTCTCGCTCGACCACGACAACTCGTACGCGGCCAACAGCGACCTCTTGCTCTCGGAGCTCGGCACCCGCGGGCCTCAGGCCAGCCGCGTGGACCTGGCCACGACGACGCACACGCCCGCGCCGCCGGCCGGCGGGGCGCGGTTCAACCTCGAGGACGACAAGGTCATGGGCTTCATCAAGGGCGCGCAGCAGAGAAAGTGCACGCTGTGTCTGGAGGAGCTCAAGGACCCGTCGGCGACGCCGTGCGGCCACGTCTTTTGCTGGGAGTGCATCGGGGATTGGGTCCGGGAGAAGCCAGAGTGTCCGCTGTGCAGACGTGATGCGCTGGTTCAGCATATCCTCCCGCTGCGGGTGTTTTAAAAAAAAAACGGCTTTTGAAAGGGGACAAAGAGCACAACCAAGGCTAAGGGGAGATGGAGTCTAGCATGCACATGATACCACGAACAACATGTTGTAATTTTATACAAGAGCGGAAAACAAGTCATGTACATTATTCAAAATGCAAAAGAGATGCAATACATTCAGAGCTCCATAAATAATAAAAACTATAAAAAACAAGTACTGGTAGATGCCTTCGTTTCGTCTTCTTCTTCGTTGTGTGTGTATGATCTTGACGAGTATGCCTTCGCTTTCTGTTGAAACATGAAAAAAAAGTAATGGTAAAAAAACGACTCTGTTCCTCCCATGGTATAATCATTACCCCCGTCATTAAAAGAAACATCCTTCACTGCAGATGTACTCTGTTCTCTCTGTTGGCTTGTATAATACAAGCATTCTTTTCAAACTTGTCAAGAAGGTCTTTTTATTTTCGTCCTCTTTTTGGTATCAAGTTTTGTTTTTGGTTTTCTTTTTTCCCAGGCTTTTGCGGAATGATAACCGTGTCGCCTGTTTTCTGTATGGCCGTCACAGACGATAGCTGCGCTTGTTGTACAAGAAGTCCAGTGATTTCAATCGTCAGACAAAGCCTTGTCTGCGAAAGAAGCGTGAACCTCGCAAGAGTGGCTGCACCATGTCCAGCATGAGAGGAAATGAGCAGTACCGTCTCCGTCTATTGGACTGAAGAAAGGGGTAGGGGCAAGAGTTGAATACATTAGGTGGTGATGGATATGATGCAAAAGATGTCATGAAGATGATGTAGCCCCAGTCGAACAAGGGCTGAGATGCCAGAAAAAAACACGCCATAAAAACGCCCAAAATCATGCCTCGCGGCAAGCGGCAACCGAAGCGCTCGCATGTATCAAACAAGAGTCATCCTGCCCAGCAGAATCGACATTACTCCTCGTCGAGGGCAAAGACGACAATCTCGCCGCGGTCGTTGCGGCGCAGTCGCAGGGATCGCCACAGCTCCTTCTCGTCCTTGATCTTGGAGACGTTGGAACCCGACGACTTGCGCTCGCGGTGGTACCGCTTCAGAGCCTTGTTCATGCTGCAGCCGCGGTCGCTTTCGGGGCCCTTGTTGACGAAGCCGAGGAAGACGTCAGCGCGGGGCTTGAATAGGATCATTTGACCCGCATTGTCACCCTTGGCAGCGTCCTTGTTGAACTCGAGCATCTTGGGGCTCTTGGGACTCTTGGAGCGGTCTTCGCGGTGGCGACGGTGCTTCTTCTTGTCCTTGGAGGACTTCTTCGACTTCTTGGAGCCGCCGGTGATCATATCCAGGATGCTGTTCTTGGCGTGCTTGGTGTGCTTGGACTTCTTCAGGGGACTGGCAGGAGTAGCCTCGGCGCCGTCGCCAGAGTAATCGGGAGAAGGAGGGAAACGCATCAGGCTCTTCAGACCGCCGGTGAGGCCAGAGTGAAGCACAGGAGGGGCATCTGTCATCTCCTCATCTCCAGCGGTCTCGACGTGGAGGCGCTTGCGCTTCTTGTCCTTCTTGTCGCCATCTCTGCTGCGACGGCGTTCGGTCTTGGGGCCGGGTGTGACGTAGGCATTGGTCGGGATGGGACCGCTGCCGTACTGGACCAGGGCCTCGTCACCGACAAGGTACTTGTCAGCCTCATGCTCGTATCGGACGAGGGTGGTGTTTTCGCCGTCGGTCGGCATCTCCTTGGCAAGGTCGACATTGGATGTGTTGGGGGTCTGGCCGGTGCTGATGAGGTACTGGAAGACGTTGAAGTCCTCGCGAATGGCAGGAGGAGGAGTGGGTGCCTCGGGGAGAGGGTCGACGGGAGAGCGTTCGTCTTCGGTCTGGCCTTCGTAGTCGGCCCAAGGAGGGTAGGCGGACTCCTCGGGGACGTCCTGAACGTAGGACTGATGGGCCATCATCTTGGTCTTCTTGGCGGGTTGCGGATTGCTGTCGTGCTTGGAAGTATTGTTGTTCGCGGTTGCGGTTGCGGTTGCGGTTGCGTTGTTTTGGTTTTGGTTTTGGTTTTGGTTGTTCTTCTTGGACTTGTCTTTGTAAAGGGCACCCTGATATTTTTGGTCTTCAGTCATGCAAGACTGGGTTTACATGTTAGCGGGATATGCGACGCAGGACGCAGGTGTATGCAAGGCTCGAGTCTATGCATGCGACGAGCGAGTCAGCGCAGGCAGGGTACTTACAGTGTGCGATCGGTAGGAGACGCCGGGGAAGTAGACCATGCAATCAATACATGTGAAGGTGGCGCCGTGGCAGCGGTTGCGATGGGGATCAAGCTTCTTCTTGGTGAAGATGTCGCCGCACTCCTGTAGTTGATAATGTGAGTATGAATGGTTGTCGAGCTGGGTCGAGTGCAGATGCGAGGGAGGCGAGGGGGAGCACGCAGCTAGATCGCGGGGGAGATAGCTTGGGTTTTGATGCTTTGGAGGGATCAAGGGAGAACGCGACTATGTAAAGGTATTGAGCGCCGACAAGGTGGGCCAGGGGATCAGCGGGCAAGAAAGGGAGGTCCTAAAATGGTGCTGATAGTGTGGGATGGTGTGTCGGAAGTGATGTCAGGTCCAGGCTAGGAAAGATTGAAGGTGGTGTGGGCTAAAACGGACGCATGGCAACAAGCGGCGCCAGAGGTACAGAAGTAGAGGAGTGGAGG
>JARDXD010001017.1:0-10603 GCA_029218145.1 Aphanocladium album
CCTTACCCCTTCCCCCCAAACAACCCCCACGTCCTGATTTGGCCGAACAAAATCAGCCAGACCTGAAAATAGCCAAGGATCTCATTGAATTCTTCGAGGATTATTTGCCGTGGCCAAACTATGTCTCCTGGGTAGGCTCACGACGCAGCCTCAACTAGGATTGTAGCTCCAAAAGTATCCAGCAGGCATTGACGGTGATGACCGAAACCTGAAGAACTGGACTCGATTTGCCAAATACATAGCGTATCTGTACTATGAAAAGCCTAGAAAGTTGTATAAAATAACTTCCCTTACACACCATTAGCTAGGCTACTATAACAAGAAACATGCTAGAGTTGGCGATGACGCTTGGGAAGTAGGTTGTGACTATGTATTCGGGAGCAATAGGGTTAGAAACAAAGGGCGCTAAGTCTGATTTTAATATTTATAGAACCGCTGGTCTTTCCTAAGCGGCGAAGGCGCTTCAACATGGTTTGGTTCTTAACTCACCCGCACTGGCATTGGCCACGACGGTGCAGTCTTCAGGCGAAGATAGTTGTGATGTGTCAGGTATTAAGGTTCTGGCTCCGGGCTGGGTCAATCAATGACCGGCAACTACAGGTGGCAAGAAAAAAAGGTCAGATTTAATGTTGTATTACAGTCAGCAGCGGAAAGTTCTCGCCAAATTGACACAACCTGGTTGAAGTATGAGCATCCAATTTTCTGGGCATAAAACCGTGAAAAGCTAAGTCCAGCCGCTGTGAAGTTAAGCTAAGAGAAGATAGCCCGAAATGGTTTGTGTGCGAAATAAAGCCTTTAAGATCTCGGCTGTGGTAGGCGCCGCGAATGGCTTATCAAGATTTTCTAAGAATATTTATCCCATTTCGATGGAAATAAGCGACATGCGCCACTTTAGTCTCCTTTCGGCCAAACCCAGCACTGCAACAACGTTGCGTTTCGGAGACTTACGCCGAGACTTTTAGCCTAAGCCTATGCGGAGGTTTCCTATTTCTTACTTTAATCTGCGCAATTTGAGGCTCTGTGGCGCAAATCACCACCCCTCCTAGGGCTCTGATTGCACGACGATGGACGGGAGCTCATGCCGATGGCGTACAATGTGGGGTAGTAACGTCGCATCGCATCTAAGCATCAGCAGCGCTGGAAACAAGCATTAATACCGGCCCTTCGCCCGGAAACATCTTACAGCGAGAAGGAAGATGAACAATTAAGTATGAATCTGCTACAGGTCCTTGTTTTGGCCGCTGTATCCGTGGTCGCCGCCGGGACCGGTGCGCAATCAGCTTCCGTGGCTGGCATCAGTGCTCTTGCAGGGCGATTACTTGGAGATACCGCATACGAGAACCAATTCGATTTTCGTCTCACTGAGGAACACGAACCATGGTCTAGGTATAACATACCACCAAATGACAATTACAGCGTAACGGCGTCGGCTGGGAAGATTCATGTTGAGGGAACCACGCTCAGCGCGTTGGCTAGAGGGTTTGTTGTTTTTCTAAATGCCTCTCATTTCTTAACCTCTTTTTCAACGCGCAAAGATTAACAGTTGAAAAGGCTGCGGCACTATGCCAATGAAGCTCTTGGGCTGGACGAGTTTTGGTTTGTCAATAGCACTACAAAAATACCCAAAAAGTTGCCGCTGCCACAAGAGATGATTTCTGGTACCAGTACCGTACCTTGGCGATACAATCTGAACACGGGTAAAAAGTACAATACCGAAGAGTAACTGAGTATAAGTCTAACAGTGATATCCAGTGACCTTTGGATACACTTTTGTCTGGTACTCGTGGTCAGACTGGGAGAGGCTCCTCGACTGGGCAGCCCTTCGCGGTGTCAACATTCAGCTCGCGTGGGTCGGCTATGAAAAGATCTACCTCGACTGCTTTCTTCAGCTTGGAATGGAGGAAATCGACATCCTGGAGTTCTTCAGCGGCGCAGCGTTTCAGCCGTGGAACAGATTCGGCAATATTCACGGTACCTGGGGCGGGGAGGGCCTGCTCTCGCGGGCGTGGATTGACCAGCAATTCGCCCTGCAGAAGAAGATCGTGGCACGCATGTTAGAGCTGGGCATCACACCTGTGTTACCAGGCTTCTCTGGTTTCGTACCGGATGCGCTGCAGAAACTGCGACCTGATGCAGATATTGGGCATGCACCAGCGTGGGCACTGTTTCCGGACAACAACACGCAGACAGCCTTCCTCAACCCTACGGATTCACTGTACGCAGACCTGCAGAAGCTTTTCATTGAGAAGCAGATTGAAGAATTTGGAAACGTGACGAACGTATATACCGTTGATCAGTTTAATGAGATGGATCCTGGAACGGGTGATGTCAAGGAGCTGGCCGACATCTCGGCCAAGACATACCACGGGATCACGGCTGCTAATCCCGCAGCGATCTGGCTCATGCAAGGCTGGCTCTTTTACAGCGGGCAGTCATTCTGGAATCAAGAGCGTATCGAGTCGTACCTCGGTGGGCCCCCGCGCAGAGACGACATGCTCTTGCTAGATGTTTTCTCGGAGTATCAGCCGCAATGGCAAAGAACAAAAAGCTACGCTGGGCGTCCATGGATATGGTGTCAGCTTCACGATTTCGGCGGCAGACAAGCTCTGTACGGTGCTGTTTCGAATGTCACGGAGAAAGCGGTTGCCGCACGGGCGGAGTCAGACTCCCTTGTCGGGTATGGGCTGACGCCGGAAGCGTATGAGGGAAACGAAGTTGTCTACGGAATACTGCTTGATCAGGCGTGGAAGGAGTCGCCTCTTGATACGAAAGAGTATTTTCACCAATGGACAAGTCTGAGGTATAGCGCCGCCGGAACAATCCCTGACGACATTTACACAGCGTGGGAGCTGCTACGGCAGAATGCATATGACGTCAAGGATCCCAATATCCCTACAGTCGGTGTCTCGATATATCAGATGTTGCCAGTCCTGTCCGGCCTTGTCAATCGCACAGGGGCTCACCCCGCACCAACAGCTCTGCCGTACGATCCCAGGATGATGAAGACCATCTGGCAGCTATTTTATAACGCCACGAGCAACGATCCGTCGCTTTTGGGTATACCATCTTTGCATCTCGACTTTGTCGACATTACCCGCCAGCTCATGGGTAATGCCTACGCTGGCTTTTACACCGACCTTGTTGACAGCTTCAACACCAGCACTAACTCGACTGTCATAGAGCAAAGCGGGCAGGTCATGCTTGCATTCTTACACGACCTCGACGAAGTATTGGACACCAACGCGCACTTTACCCTGGACAAGTGGCTGCGCGATGCAAAGTCGTGGGGTGCAGCCACTAATAGCCTGGATGCCATGGCATTCAACGCACGTAGTCAAGTCACGGCCTGGGGCATCCGGTCGCCTCCACTGGAGGACTACGCGGCCAAGGCGTGGTCGGGACTGGTGGGCGGGTATTACGCCACGCGATGGCGGATCTTTGTCGACGCCCTGGTGGATGCAAAGCGGCAGGGCAAGGAGCTGGACGAGGTTGCAATGCACAGCAAGATTCATGAATTCGAGGAAGGATGGCAGCGTAGAGGATATCGCAAAGACACCTGCGGACCAGGACAAGAAATAAATGCGCTGATGAGGAGACTAGTTAGACGGTGGCCAAGTGTATTTTTCTAGATTGTGCGCTCGTGTTGTACGAGTGTTGAAAGATGGATAGATACTCAATTCTGTTGCGTGCACAATAAGTCGTCGAGTGCGCGGAAGAGCTTCATTTCCTGTACTCGAGGCACAAACTTTACATCACTTTTATAAAGCAAACCCGCTTAACTTCCAGTACATACGACCACAGGCAGTAGAAAGTACCGCGTCTCGTCTGCTCCGCTGAAGTGAAGCTACTGACCGGCAGATTAGTAGCTGGGTCGGTGACGACCAGCGAACACCGGCTGTTGTATGTTTCTTTTTGCTCCTTATTTCACCTTTGATCTTTTTATGATCTTCTGCAAACTTGATCCGTTGTCCGCGTAGCTACATGTCAGTATGGGGGCGTATCGCGAAAGTCGCTGATAGCCATGGTAGAATATTGAAAGATGTAAGCACTCGGGATAACTAGCCAGGAGAGATTTTTAAGGAGACGAAAGATGGCAGTTTTTTTTAAGTAAAAGAAAGATTAGGCATGCAATCCTACGTTGGGCTATCTCAGTGCGCGATCTTTTCTACGCAACCTCGAGAGCCCACAGGCTATCGCTATTGTGAAAGAGGTCGCTGTCGTAAGCCGCTGGGAGAGGTTACACCCAGGCCTTAGCTATACAAGGACATGACACTGAGCTGGCAGCCAACTTGCCTGTTCAAAAATTTGAGCTAAAGACAATTTCCAGATAATATGCATTATATTAATCTGCTGGCAAAACGCACGGGGGCTAAAGTCCAAGTTGGCGCTCAGACTGCTTAGGATTAGGCTTAGTAGTGGATGGTTTGTAAGCGGCCACCTCCTATTGGCCCACCACTTATCGCCGTTTGAAGCTCTCACCAGCAAGTCACACTGGGCCACATAGACGCCAGTTGTTCAAATCTCAGAAGAGTTCCATACTGCCGCAACCTGAAGGCCTTGATCAGCCAATTGATGCTGAAATTACCCGAAGCAGTGTGGTTACAATGGCGATCAGCAGCGCCGTCTCCAAGGGCGCGGCTCCTGTCCAACGCGCAAAGGCTGCCGAGGATAAATCACAATCCAAAGAAGACGAGCCACAGCAGCGGGAGCAAGTTTTTGGCATGGCGCAGCTTTGGGACGGTGAGTGGCTACCTGATTTTGTGCAGGCCGACTCTAACATGCTCCAGGCACGGCTTTTATCGCCCAGACGGCAGTCATCACCTTCTCCCTCTCCCTGTCGGGTCGAGTCCTCTCCCGGCCCCTGAACCTCTTCTCCTGGCACCCCCTCTCGCAGATATTCGGCCTGGTCCTCCTGATTCAATCCATCCTCGTCCTGCAGCCGACACACACCGCCGGCCAGAAGCGCGTCGGCCAGGCCGTGCACGCCTATCTCAACTTGGGTTCGTTTGTGGCCCTTACCGCCGGCTTCGTCGCCATCTACCTCAACAAGGAGCGCAACAATGCCGCCCACTTCACCACCCTCCACGGAGCCCTGGGCTGCACGCTGACGCTGTTCCTCTGGGGCCAGTACCTTGTCGGCTTCACCATGTGGGCCACGCCTGCTCTGTACGGCGGCGAGGCCAAGGCCAAGTCGTTTTGGAAACTGCACCGCATCGGCGGCTACGTGAATTTTCTGCTGCTTCTGGCGACATTTTGCACAGCGGCCGACACGGGTTTCGTGCGCAAGGCGCTCAAGATCGAGTCGTGGGTCTTTTACGCACCGATGGCACTCATTGCCGTAGGGGTCCTGCCGCGTATTCACGCCTACAAGCTGGGCTTCTCGAAGAAGAAGGCGTAGGAAGGTGCGCAGCTCGGAGCGAAGGAAACTCCGCAGAATCAGCGAAACACACAAAAAAAAGGCAGGCAGGCTGGTGAAGGTACGGCAAGCACCAAGAGTATGCATGCTAGCTACGAGAGCGCTCACTTTGCGTAACTGTGCATCTGCATCAACACCGCCGGCGGCCGAAGCATTCGACGCCATTCTTTGCAATTGGCCAACAACCTCCATCATATTTTAGACACCTTGAATTTAATAGATCAATACATTATCGATATCACACTCTTTCATCGCTGCGCTCCCTTCGGCAAAGAGGATGCCGCCTTACGCCCCCAATGTTTGTACCACGCCTGCATGCTGGGAAATAGCTACGGCACTCAATGCCTCGATGCATGAAGAATGGCGCACATTAGATCCCTGCCAAGAATGGGATAAACGTGAGAGGGCGGCGTTTGGCACTATTGATCGTTACTGACTCATTGTAGTTGTTTGTGATGGCTACCGATCTGAAAACGTCCTCGCGCACGAACAATTCATCAGCTCTCCTATGGAGGAATTAAGCAGTCAAGTCAAACGATGGGTGGACGATACGCTGACGAGCAGTTTTGAGACGATCTGCGTGAAAATGTCGGAAAGCAACGATTTTTGCAACAAGAACGAGCTCTCCGACCAGCAATTCGAGGATGACCGACAGAACTTCAACCTAGTGAAGAAATACTATGAAGCATGCAAAGAATCTTACAGCAAAGAAGACGGGGAAGATATCTTGAAGCACTTCCTGAGCGCCATTTTCGGAAATTACGATAAAAATTCCACAAGAGACGCCAAGACTGCCATTTGGGCCTCAGCAGTTGCCATAATGTTCTCTATGGAACTTCCGACCTTCATTTCAGTCTATGAGAGACCAGATATGCCTAAGGTAGGTTCAAAGAAGATGGGTTCAGTTCAATTCGTCCTGTTACTAACGAGCGCTTGTAGATGATCACAGTTGCTCCGCACCTGAACTTTAGCCTGCCAGACTACACCTATTACACCGGAGACGTATTAAAAGACTATGCCAAATCAATACAGAACTTTTTCTTCCATACAGTTGACTGGTGTCTCCACGATGCTAAAAGGGCATCTACGTTTGCTCGTCATATTGTTCAGATTGAACGGGAACTGAAGAGTGTGGTTACGGACGAAACATTCGACGCGAAAACAATGGTAAGACAAAGAACACACACAACTAGAAGCTCAGTGGACTGCCACGGAACATTACGGTAACTATATAAAAGCAAAGGGTACTAACACGAAGCCTTTCAGGGACCTGCTCCAGTGGCCATGAGCGTCGGGGAACTGGCAGATCTCCTTCCACACCTTCCGATTAAAGCTATTCTGCAGTCCCAGCTACCAACGGACGAAGATGACTCAACATTGATAGCTATTCTCGAACTACACCGTCTAGAAAAGATTGATGCCGTCGTTGCCTCGGTACCTTATGAATCGCTTTTGGCATATCAATATTGGCAAGCATTCCGATATACACACACTTTGTGGAAGACCCATTGGAAACAGCCATGGGATAATCTCATGAGCGAAGTGGACAAAATTGCAAGTCATCAGGAAAGGGATTTCTCAGTTGATAGCGTTGCTAACATCGAAGCAGCCACCGCAGCAAACGGCGGAGCAGTTATGCGCCGCGCATGCGCTCTATACCTTCAGCTTCATCTTGGACTCTTTTTTCGTGCGCGAGAGAATGACCAAGACTCTGACAAGTGATGTTGGCCAGATATTCTCTAACGTCAAAAACATGACGGCTGCTTCTTTCGCGGAGACGCCGTGGCTCTCCGGCGACCGGAAGCTAGAACTCATAAAGAAATTGCACATGCCTATGCTTTTAGGTCATTTACCAGAGGTATGCCCGAATGGTAATGATGATCGGTTGGTGCACTTTGTAAGCTAATCGGTCGCCTCATAGCAACTAAATGTGACTGATCCGTCCGTCGTTTCTGAGTACTACGCTGGCTTGCGTTTCAAATCTGACGGCGCCTATCCACGACGATATGATTTCGTCGACCACTTCATTCAGATTCGCCAATGGTTTAATGCTAAAAGCCGAGAAAGTTTAAACCAACCTTCCAAATTTTACAGGTTCCCACTTCCAGCAACCGCTGTGAACGCATACTTCGACGGTATACAACCTTCCGTCACTCTACTGGCAGGTATTGTACAGAGGCCTTTTTTCGAGCATGGCTTACCGCATGTTCTGAACTATGCACGCCTGGGGGCTATAATAGGACACGAGATATTCCATGCCTTTGACAAACAAAATCTGCACAGGTCACCAGAAGGAGTGTCCCAACTTCTGACGTTCACTGCTGACGAGCAAGCTCGTTTGGAAAAGGGATACGATTGTATCAGAAACGCTTTCGGAGACTTAAGAGTTGATGGGATGGGAAATTCGAGGCTCAGAATCGAGCCGGAGCAACTGCTGGACGAGGCGTTTGCGGACATGCATGGTGCTGAGATGGCTTACATGACATGGCAAAGTGTTGAGCAGAGTGCTTCGCAGCGCGTGACTATCCCTGGGTTCCCCGAGTTCACGCCAGAGCAATTGTTTTGGATATTGCACAGCAGCATGTGGTGTGGGACGCAGTCACCTCAGACAGTCGATACTTGGGCGAAGGATATTCATCCACCACTTCAATTTCGGAGCTGGAAAGGCGTGACGAACACACTAGGATGGAAGCAAGCATTCAACTGCAAAAGGCCGAGGGATGCATGCAATATATTTGGGAGCCAGTCGTGATGTTGGGTAGTCGTTGGCCATGAGTTTTGGGTGCAGAGGAATAGTGTTATAGGGTATACATGTTGCAAAAAGACTTTATTTCACCTAAATAAGCTGTGCTAACTTTTTTTTTTTTGTCGTGGATCATGCTTTGTCAAGCGGAGAATGAAGCCGCAATGGGCTTGGTGTCCATCCCTACCAGTACATGGGTGATTTGCCGCAGTCAAGGTGCGAGTCTCCTATTTTTGACAGCAACCTTTGCACTGTTGGTATTCTTGATACACTCGCATTTGACAACGGATGGTATCGCACAGTTGTGGCTGGAGAGTGGGAGCGAATGAAGAGCGACAGAGGTTTGGCGTGTGGATGCTCTCTAATAAGAAACGTTGGGGTGGCCCATGTCAGGTGAGCCAAAAGGAGGAAGATGCCGAAAAGGAAGGGCGCTAGAAGGAAGAAAAATTACGGGGTGGAAGAAGAAGAGGAGGCTAATGAGAGGGCTTGCTCGGTGGTGCGTGTGTGTGTGCCGCGGTACCTCATGGCCGCCACCGACGCCATTGCGGAAGCAACGGGTGACTGGGGTGTGGTAGTTGTGCTGTTCCCGGCGGGGAGGGGGGAAACGGGCTTGCGTTTGTTATTATGCATGCAATATAATAAACAAGATGAATAAGGCTGCAGGACATGTACGAGTAATAAGTCTGTGACGAGAAGGGGCAGAAAGGAGAGTTTGCGAGTTTGCTTTGCGGCTGAGCGGTGCAAAGACCAAATTTTGTGCTTATTTGGGGACACAAGAAAGCAAGGCTGGGCTGGTCGCTGTCTCGGGTGACTCCATGGAGAGCTGAAACGGATGTCGGTGAGGGCTTCCATGGTGCTATTTTGACAGCGCCAACAGCGGCAGTTGTTGTAATGAGAGGCTTTATTTTTATTTTTCAATAATATGACGCAAACATGTTTTACCTTTTTTATTTATTTATTTTTTCATGGACTGTTTTCGGTCTGGGCATGGGGTCTTGATGAATGGGCTGATTTTTGAGACGAGGGTCGCTAAACGGGAATGCCGGTTCGTCGCAGGGACCCTAGTCGGGTACTTTTTTTTTTCTTTGTGTGTACGACTCGATCTATATTCATGATTTGCATGGGGTTTCTCCTTTTTGGTGTCTTGCATGTAGTAGAAACCTGCGGCGAAATGGGTGACGCGTACGCAACAAAAAGTCGGAAGTTGCGGTATAACAGAAATACGCAAGGGTTCCGAGAGGTAAACGTTTGCCAGGGCAGAAATACGCAAGGGTTCCGAGAGGTAAACATTTGACAGGGACGGCAACATCCGAAACGTTGTGTGACGTGGAACTGTGATTTGGAGATGGAGATTTTGCGTGTGACGTCTATGTGACTGCGGAAGAAGCACAATGACACCAGATGCTGTACGACGGCGGGAACGTGGTGTAGCGTTGGCAGGTTCGCGAATGGCTGGCTTCAACGGACGCTGCAGCTAATAGGTGCAAAAGGTTGAAAATTGGAGTTGTTATGCTAGTCACTCTGGGATACCAGACTATTGGAACCGGCCGGGCAAGGCTGGTGGTAGCTGCGTGAGAAGTACTGGTTGAGCTTCGGTGACTTGAAGAATTGACCATGGCAGAATAAAAGTAAACTACGAGTTTTTTTTCGCAGCCACCGCGGCAATGATGGTTACCAGCGGACTGGGTTGGCTGGTATTTTTGTGGAATGGACGGGCCGGAAGCTGGGGCCGCCAGAGGGCTACCAGTCAGGACTCGGGAAGAAGAAAGAAAAAGTGGTGCAGGTTGGGCATCAGGGAGATTGTGAGCGAGTAAAATTGGCGACGAAGAGTGTGCCCATAAATTCAAAGGAGATGGAGGAGAGAGAGAGAAAAAGAGTGAGAGCGAGGTGGTTTGACCCTTGCTGGGCCACGGAGGGAGTCCTGGCACACGTAGTGTTGCGACGGGGCCGGGGTGGTGTCGAGCGATGACGTTTGACAGCGATGACGTCGGTGTGCAAAGAGCGGGAAGAGAGAGGGCAGAGACTCGACGAGATGTTTTTGCAATGTACGAATATAAAAATACGCAAATGTTGAGAAGAAAGTAGGCAGTGCCATGATACCAAGAACCGTATTCGTGTTGGGAGACCGAGTCAGGTGGCGGGCGGGAGGCGAATATGAAGTAGAAAAGTAGGAAAAGAGAACGGCCCGCGGGAAGACGAGGGCAAAACGGTATGACGATATGGGCGGTATCATATGATGCATGCATGGGGGGGGGGAGGTAGCTTGGTGGTGGCCCAAGCCAGGAGTGGTTAATTAACTAGTTAGCTAGTTAGCTGACTAGGCGGGTGGTTCAGTTCAGTGGTAGTAAGGCTGAGCGAGGAACCCAGGAAAAAGGGCCAAGAAAAGATGCACAAAGTGGCAAATATGGGTAATGCAGAGATGGGGTTTTTGTGATGAATACGAG